>JAWWEU010000529.1:0-10416 GCA_035583155.1 Acropternis orthonyx | reverse complement strand
AACATGGTCCTCCAATTACATTTGCAGGAATTTCTTGCCAAGCACGATCTCCACAAATTAAAAATACATCAGAGGGAAGAGCTTTAGGAGTGTCATTATTCCAAATTGAAGAATTATTCTTGCTTTCTAAGCCAAGGCATCCAAGTCCTTGATTTACAGTGTCATTTTTCTCACAAAAGTCACCTGTCTTTTGATACTTATACCATGGTGATGTTGACGTGACATTTGTCCACGGAGACCAATTAAATGATCTATAAGAGTTAACACCAGTTAGGGCCTGACCACCAAATGCAAAACCTGTTTGTGTCCAATTTTGCGATGTATTGCCAATAGTTCGAGATCCTAAAAGATTCAACTCTTGGGGATCCCATGACAATGATTTTGTCAATTTGTTAATTAGCTCTGCCATACATTGAACGTCTGACATGACTGGGGTACATCTGCCTAAACTATAGTTCTTAAAGTGTTCCTCATCTATTCCAGGGATCCCTATAAGACAAGTTCTGAAAGGACTTCCTGCAGATGCCAATGACAAACAGAAAGAATTTTGACCTGTTTCATTTGCCCGTGTAACCCACATGTTCTTCCTTGGATCTATTTCATGAAGTATGCTATTTGGTGTCAATTGTTTGGTAGAATTTGCTCTAATTACTTCCAGGGATAGCCACCAGGTCGCCCCCACGACCAATAATGTTTTACTTGCTCCCATTTTGAGTTTTCAACAATAAAGCTTCTAGGGATAGCTATTCCTGAGCCACATTCTACACCTATAATTTGTCCTTGTTGGATAAAGTTGCTGACTCAAAGCCTGAGATATAATACCATAAACAAGCCTTATATTATCAAAAACTTCCTTATGTTCTATTAACTCAATTATGCTCAAAATATCTACTTCTTGTGGGTTGCTAATGCCTAAAAAATCAGCTGCAAAGCATTCAATTGACCATAAATTCATTAACCTATGAGAACACGCTACACATAGCCAATTTAGATCTCCATCTCTTTCGCGTGCTACTCTCCAGTTAATCTGAGCACAGTTTTTACATTCTATCTGTATCCACGGTGGACAATTGTAACCATGCTTGTTGCAAAGAGATCTACTTTGCAATTGAATTGTTGAGCCTGTGAAGTCTGCGAGAGGGATTGAAGGCCCGTGGGATGCAGAAAAATGTGTGCTAAGTCCTTTTCTCTCTAGATATTTACTCCACCGTTGAATTAATTGCACCCTTCGAAGCCGTTGTCTGCGAAGTGCTTGATGATCAGATGGGTTGCTCATCAGCTTCACAGTATTGTCATTCTTTTCCTTTTACTGATGGATGAATCCACTTGCTCAGAACCCAGAGTGGCCCACTACCTGTGGAAATACAACTGTACCCTCGACCAGTGAACAACAGTGGACTAGGGCCTTCCCACTCCCCAGACTGAGGGTTCTTATACAGTATCTTAATCTCAGGAATTGCTTGCATTTTAACCTGACTATTATGGATTATTATCGGAGGTTGTTCTGCATCTGCAGTAAAGCTAAGAAAGTTTAAAGTAAAAAGCACTCTGCTTAATCTTAACACTGGATCTACCTCTTCTGGATTCTTCTGTTTTTCTAGGTATTCTTTATTAGTTCTGTTAGCTCTCTCTACAATAGCTTGTCCTGTGGATACATGTGGTATGCCAGTGATATGCTTAACTCCCCATTTCTGCAAAAATTTTGCTACTCTATTACTAATATAAACTGGTCCATTGTATGTTTTTAAGGTTTTTGGAACTCCCATAATTGTAAAACACACTGTTAAGTGCCTAATGACATGTGATGTCTTTTCACCAGTTTGTGCTGTAGCCCATACAAATTTTGAAAAAGTATCAACATGTACATATTTCTGTCTTCCAAATTCAGGCACACGAGTGACATCCATTTGCCACAGTTCACAGGCTTGCAGTCCTCTAGGGTTAACTCCTAGTCCTAGGCTTGTTCCATGTTGACTACACTGTGAGCATGCTTTGACAATGCCTTGGGCATCTGTCCAAGAAAGATCAAACTGTCTGTGTAGCACTTTGGCTGCCTGATGGAACAATGCGTGACTCTCCTTGGCCATTGCAAAGGAGTTAACTGGCCTTGACATAGTTACACTGACTAGGGAGTCAGCTATTGCATTCTCTTCTGCTAGGCCTAATTCGTTCTGATGACTTCTGATGTGAATAACACAGCAAACTTTTGTTCTTAACTGCAGAAAAAATCCAATCCAAAATGACTCTTGCAGCTTCTGATTTTACTCCATTATCTTGAATTGTTTTCTTTACCTGCTGTAATATTTTCCAGTCATGTTGCTCATAATGAGTGTGTGCTCCTGGCTACACAATTAATGGACAAGTAAGTGCTTCAACAGGCTGCCAATCACCTTCAAGAATGGCATCTCATATAACACCAGACCATCGATTGACAACAGCTCTTGATGTAACTCCCTGAGCTGCCTGACTTATTGGTGTATTATAAGGCAGTGGCAAAACCTCTAAAGCAGGAGCAGAGGGCTGAGGATTCAAGTATGAATCTGACAAGGTTTCACGTATTGTCTTTACAGGCTTACTTTTTCCCACAGCATCATGATTGTCATTTTTTCTTTCCAGAAATGACAATGGCTTATTAAAATATTCTCCCAATTAATCAATTTTATCTTCTAATTGTTGTTGCCATTGCTCTCTTTTCTGTCTCTGGTTTTTGCTATTTCTTTCTCCATGCTTGAAGAGGTTAATAATTCCTCATTATCAGGCTCTATGCCTTCCTCAAGAGGGAGAGGTGTTTCCTCTGGTGCAGTCTCTGCTTTTGGTACAGATGAATACACTTTTGGACGGCAGCTTGATCCTCCCTCTAGTTCTATCTCTCTTACTTGTACTTGTTTCTCTTCCGCATTTTGTGTTAATTCGCTCTGAGTACTAGCTCCAGATAGTTCCTCTTTTTTAACAGTCAGACCGGGAGACGCGGCCAAGTCTCTCCAGTCGTCCTGAGAAAAAAGAAGAGGGGGTACTTTAAAATACCCATAAGCTTGAGCCCACACAATGAGCTTATCTAACGCCTTTTCAGCAACTGCTTCTCCTCACTTAGCGAGCATACCGTTAAGCATTTTTTTCGCCGCCACAAATTAAGCTTCCATGCTCTTGGCAAAATGACAGGGGGAAGGGTGATCAAGCCTTCCTACCTCGGTCTGTGCCTTCTCGGTTCCACAGATTCCGACCTCCGCTGTCCAGCTCCACCAGCTTATTCCGCTATCCTGCCCGCGGCCCTCCGCCAGAACAGTTAGAAAGCCATAAGCATCCTTTTGTTTGTGCACCGAGGAAAGGACCCTTCGGGGGGGCAAGGGACCCTTCCCCTTTGTCCCTGTTCGAGCGCCAGGTGATGTGAGGGAGCTTCCAGAGTCAAAGACGAATCCTCATAGAGGTATGATCAATGCTCCACTTTATTCTCAGATCTTACAGGTTATATAGGGTTTTCACAGGGTTCGCGCACAGCAAGCTACACAATCATTGGTTAGTGACTACATATCATATGATATTATGTTAGTATCCCCTCCTATCCATTGTCAGCAATTTTACTTTCTCATGCTCTTTTCCCATGCTTATTATCCTAACTACTTATAACTAATTTCCCTAAATGTTTCATTCACTCAGGGACAGAACCAGCTTCCCCAAATGTATCGTTTAAGGACAGATAATCTCTGCTATCTGTCACGTAGGCTGACTTGTGCAAGCAAGCCTGTACCAGAACGTTATGCTCAGCATCTGCAAAGATACTCCCAACAGACTTGCATTACTGGTATGCTACCAATATGAAAGTGGGAGAGAATTGTATGCAGTGTACAGAGGTGACTAATGAAGTCTTTGAACGTGTTCTCTCACTGTTGTCTACTTTATATTGCCATGACCACATAGGTATCATGGAACTTGGTCCTTAATTTTCACAGATGTAACCAATACATTCAGAAACAAGTTTTTGGGCTTGTTTTTTTGCCCCATACTCTTCAGAATATTGGCTAAAGCATGATGCAAATTTCCTCTCTAGCCACACATGTACCTTTTCTTTTCAGAGCTCCTTCTCTGTGTGAGGCAGTTCTTCTTCCATGAGTACAGTAGCAGTAGACTAAAAGATTATGTGTGGTGAAATAAGGAGAAAATACAGAAAAGTAAGCCAGGACCATGAAAGATTATCAAGGAAGAATTCTCATTCTCATATGTAATT
The DNA here is from genome assembly GCA_035583155.1 of Acropternis orthonyx. Lineage (NCBI taxonomy): Eukaryota > Metazoa > Chordata > Aves > Passeriformes > Rhinocryptidae > Acropternis > Acropternis orthonyx. Next base: position 6,194 of record JAWWEU010000529.1, on the reverse strand, counting down.
CTCATTACATATGGTGCCTTAATTGGCCTTTTTGACTGCAAAATACCAAGTGATAATTGTTTGTGACACTGGGTCATTCCTCTGTGAATATTATCTTTTAATTAATTCCAGAAAATTATTTCATTCTTTTTATACCTCCTTTCTACATAACAATTCTTTCTTGCCTTTTTCTAGTGAAAAGAGCATGCCTAGATTTTATTTAAAATTAGTCAGTAAATAAAGACTAGTTTCATCAGTGACTAGAGATAAAGGAAAATCTGCAGGGTTTTATCTTACGCCTTGAATCCTATATTGTGTGATCTTGTCTTAGGATGGAGTTTGTAAGTTAAATTCTGCTCTTCTGGAGGACTGTGAAATTTGAAACTTTGCTCTCTGTAGAATCAAAATTTCTTTGGGTGTATGTTATGTACTTTTTAGTTAGGTATATATTAATTAAATAAAGTGAAGCAAAAGGAATATGGAAGATTACATTTCAGATTCTACAACACCATAGATAGCCTGATCTGTGGCTGAGTGGGAAGAATAAATCTCTCATTAAAATCAACAGAGTTATGAGTCTTATATACAATTTCAAAGTGCATTTGGAAAACTAACAACTGCATATGTGCAGTTCTTGAGTGCTTAGATAAAGTTCATGCTATAATATGGTTACAGTCAAATTATGGAACAGATGAATCAGCTTCACTCCTTTCTAGATTGGAGTTCAGTAGCTTCTGAGATATAAAACAGTTTGCTGTAACCTTTTTTTTTTTTTTTTTAATTTTTGTTTTATTTTTTCACCTTCTTCATGTACCCATCTTGGTAGGAAGCAGACAATTGCAACTTTACCATAAATTTTGTTCTCATTATTTCTATTTTAAACCTGGATGCTTGAAAGCTTACAGGAATGAGAAACTATTCCAGCAAATTTTTACCGGTCTGAGAGGTTGCTGCTGAAGTGTGGTGTTCACTAAATTTTATTATTTGGGAGTTTGCAAATGGTTTCTCATGCCTCAGATCTCAATGAGTTCATTTCTTTCCTTTGGAAACTGAAGCAACATCAAACTTCAGTATAAAATTCAGTTGTAGTCACCTCTCTTGATTGTTCCTTTCCTGTGCTTGTGAAACTGAAATAAACCTCTCTCATAAAAAGTTTACCAAAGACCATTTTGATTGTTCTTGTATCCTCAATATGGCAAATACATGCAGCCTTGTGATTATGCTAGGGTGCTAAATGTATATAGAGGATTCTCACATAATTGTAGACTATTCAAATAAAGACCCACAAAAAAGCAGAAAATAGAAAGTGAGGGTAAAATATGCAGCTGGTCATAATGTTTTCTTTCTATGTCATATACGATTGATAATTCACATTCAGTGGGCTGAGATAGTTTCTGAAGTGAGTAATACTGACAGAGAAAGAAAATCTGTCACCTTTCTGAACAATCTCGAAACATGGGCTTGCAGGTTTTTGTATGGAAAGCTGACTGACCTAGGGAAAATGTGTAATAATGGATAGAAATGTCACTTCCATCTCTAAGTGAAGTTTTCATGTTAGTGCAAAGCGAAGGATGCTCCTCATTTGAATTCCCAGTGTATTATTTTGTGGGAAATTTGTTAAAAAAGGTTTTACTTCTGCAAACATTACAGAGTTAAGGTCTGGTGACCCAAGAAGTCTGTCATATATTTGAGGCTTTGAAGACCTAATCTTGTTTTTGTCCTGGACAGTTTTGACTACTTACAATACTTCTGCCGGGGACTGATGTAAACCTGTTTCCAGATTGCAGATGAACATCAAAATTGCCTTATTTTAATTTCATAATAACCATCTGCCGATCTGTCATGCTTAGCAGGTGGAGATACATGGCTTTCCATAGTGTCTTGCCTCTGTGAAATGGTCTTTTGAAATTAGCTTGGCCATATCACTTAGATATTTATAAATAATTGAATTAGCTGCACTCTGGCTAAGTGTTGAGATCAATCGAGCATGTCTTCATAAATTTATCCTAAAAATTAAACCTCTAAAAGGTGGAAATTATTCTTATTACTTAGAAGTTATTAGTATCTGTATCAAGTTTTATATTTTAGCAGACATCCAGACAAAATTGACCATAATCTATCATTTGTGTTAGTATAATTTGATGGTTTTGTACAGATCTTCAATAAAGTTATGAATTTTAAACTTTCAAAGTCATAGAACTTTACAAGGCTTTATGGAGCACTTGTTGAGAACAATGAGGCCCAGATTCTGCAGTCAATGTAAACTACAGTCACCCAGTTCTGAACCCCTTAACAGCTGGTTTGATCTGCTGAGGACGTTGACCTGTTACTTTTGGTAAAAGCAAAACTGACACCTAAGTATGTAATTCCTCATTTGGTTTGTGAGTTGCAGTACTTGCAAAGAAAATAGACTAATTTTATGGAAAATTCTTTGACATATGCATTCATGATAGATATCCATCCATCCATCCATTCATCTCTCTGTTTGTGTATAAAGGTTTGCTCTGCTCAGAACTGACCAGAGAAAATTATCTTTGCAATTAGACTGTGATGACTTTTTGCTTCACTTCCTGAGTTTGGAAACCAAACTGAAGCAAAAATGATCTTGAAAATCATTGACTTAAAAATTTTCTTCTTAAAGCATTAAAAAATATTTGTTTCATACACATACACAAATCCTTACGCATGTTCAAAGTCTCATTTTATGTTCTAACATTCAGTGCCTAACTCAAAACATTTCAAAATAAAATATCAAAATATTTTGCTAGAAAGAATAAAACCAAAATGCTTCAGCATGTCAGAACTCTCTCCTCTGTTCGTTGTCATGTTTTTTATTTCTGAATGGTGAGTATAACCCAAATGAAAATAATTTCAGATAGATACCTTTTATAGTCTTTGAACTGCTGACTTAGGATTTCAGTTTTGAAAGTGCGATTCCATAAACAGTTCTTTGATGCCAGATATTGTAACTCAAAGGAATTCAAATCCTGGTCCTATCTGGAGGTAAAACTTGGTTTATTTTAGTAAGAGTTCTATTTAAGGTTGGCAGTTGATTGCAGTTTCTTTCTTTCCTCTGTTTTTCTGGTGGTACAGAAACCAGGTCCAGGACACAGTTTCATGTTGCTTTAATTTTACTTTTTTTTATTTTATCTGAATTTTTGCAATGCTGCTTTTCACATGCAGAACAGTCTGTTTTGAGTAATACTTTATCACTGTGTCCCACTATGATTTATTGCATCAATAGATCATTGAAGTGACAGCTGGCTCTAGTGATGCATGTTCTAATACATCTTAAAAACAACATCTCGTTGAGATTATGCATTACGTAAGATTAATAGATAATATACCTCCCCTTTTTATTAGCTGTAAACAGGACTATTAGTAAGGGCTACATGACATTAGAATTAGAATATCAGAATAAAGGCAGATAGTATTTCTAGTTTTACCTTCTATTTTGATTCTTGAATGTAGAATGGAGCAATGTATGTCACAATAATTTTAATTGTAACTGCAATAAGGGAAATTCAATGGAAGCCTGTCCTTTATACAAAATGGAATATTTCCCACTATTACTCAGTACAGTTTGTCAAAATAATCCTGTTCCCTCCTGTGAAATGAGGCTATTGCCACTGGCAGCCCAGCTAAAGCTGTGAGAAGTCAAAGGAAAGGATCACATGGACTTTAGTGTTCTTGATGTCAGTCATAGAAGAGAAGAGCAGAGTAGAGCAAAGTCTAAGAACCAAATATTCTTCAAATGTGGAAGATGCTGGAAGGGCACTTGATTGAATAAGCATTACTTTACTGCTGTTAAGCAACTCAGGTTTATGCATATCTATTAAAGCTGTGAAAAAAAAAATCACAGCAAAAAACAAATAAAACCCCACAAACAAACACATAGTGGAAAACTGTTTTCTTTAAAACTACCTCAACAGATCATACCTTTTGACTTTTTAGTCTTTATAATACGGGAAATGGGGAACTAATGAAGTCACAAGGGAGTCATTATTAATAAAAGTTCTTAAGTAAAATTAAAATACACATACTTAGAAGATTCTCACATCTCTTAGCTGTAAATAAATTCTGCAGGTATACTTACATTGTAGTGTAAGGCAAAAAACATAGTAATACAGATTATTAGAAGCAGAGAGGCCCACAATGACTAAATTTGTTAAGTTCAGCCAGGGAGAACCCTCTACTCTAACAACAGTAACTAAACTGCTTCATGTTAGAAATAAAAGAGATTGATTTACTTGTGGTCTTCAAAATACCTTGCAGTTAGGGAGATTTCTTTTCAGCATTTCTTCCTAGTCTTGCAATTGTCATGGTTTAATCCCACCTAGACATCAAGCCCTACGCAGCCACACACTCAGAATGCTTTCCTTTCCATTTTTAAAAAAAGGCAGATCAAGTTCAGACACAGACTTGTATGAGGTCTTCAGAAGAGGTATTTGTTCCTGAGTGTCGTGGTTTAACCCCAGCCACCAGGCAAGCCCCACACAGCCACTCACTCGCTCACTCACTCACCAGTGAGATCAGGCAGAGAATCAGAAGGGTTAAAGGTCAGAAAACTCATGGGTTGAGGTAACAGTTTAATAGAGAAAGCAAAAGCTGTGCACACAAGCAAATCAAAACAAGGAATTCACTCACTGCTTCCTGAGGGCAGGATGGGGTTCAGCCATCTCCAGGAGAGCAGGGCCCCATCACACAAAACAGCGACTTGGGAAGACAAATACCATGACTTCAAATGTCCCCCAACTCCTCCTTCTTCCCCTTTCTTTAGGTACTGAGCATGATGTCATATGGTCTAGAATATCCTTGTGGTCTACTGAAGTCACCTGTCCCAGCTGTGTCTATTCCCAGCCTCCCATGCTCCCCCAACATCCCTCCCAGTGTGGCAGTACACAAAGCAGAAAAGGCCTTGACTCTGTGTAAGCCCTGCTCAACAATAACAAAAATATCTCTAAATTATCAACCCTGTGTGCAGCACAAAACCAAAACATAGTTCCATACTAGTCACTATGAAGAAAATTAACCCTACCCCAGCCAAAACCAGCACACCAACCAATCAGAAAGTCATTGCAGAGCAGATCTTACTACTTCACCAAATATGAGAATGAGAACATTTTGTTCCATGTGGAGCTCAGTGGCAGAGGAAGGTTTTCTGACAAATTAAACATATTTGTGAGTGATTGTTAGCTTATGAAGTCTAAACAACTGTATTTCATTCCTTTTGTCTATTTTGGATAGCTACAGAACATTTCTAACAATCTGCTATCAACCAGAAAGGGGGAGTACTTTGTCTCTCTCAAGGGTGGGGGAAAGAAAGAAATAATAAGGAACAAAAGGAGTAAGAACAAGAAAAGACTACTCAAAAAATGCAGACTATTAAATCTTAAACTAAACTGGAAGCTAACTGAAGTTACTGGAACCTCTCAATCTATTTCATTGCTCAGGATCCTTCACAAAAATAGATCTGCAGAAAGAGATCCAGCTAAGAAAATTAATGATAAAAAGTCATTGAACTGATTCCCCTTGGTTGCTGTGACCCTTTGTATTGACTGTGCACAAACTCTTAGCTCTACATTTGTTTTAAATATTTTAGCTTCTATGCTGCTGAAGAAGACATCACCCTAAAAAAATAGCAACTCTGGCTTAGAGGTACTTTTTTTTGCAAAACATCCTAGAAACTAATATTTTAATTCAAGAGCTAGCAATGTACTTATATGTGTGCTTGGACTCTGGGATGGATTTATGGAAGCCTCCTACCCTAAGGTATATCTCTGAATCAAGTAATTACAGATTTTTAGTGCAAATCAGCATGTATCTCATGTTCCTGTTTCTTTTTTTTAATTACACAGTCACAGAATTAGTTTTTGTTTATAGGAAAATTATGGAATCATCATGGTTTGGGCTTAAAGGGGCCTTAAAAAACATCTAGTTCCAATCCCCCTGCCATGAACTGGTATTCCTGTAACCAGACCAGGTTGCTCAAAGCCCCATCCAACCTGGCCTTGAACACCTCCAGTGTTGAGGCATTCACAATTTCTCTGGGCAACCAGTGCCAGTGCCTCACCACCCTCACAGTGAAGAATTTCTCTCTAATGTTGAATGTAAACTTGTCTTCTTTCAGTTTAGAGGCATTCCCCCTTGTCCTGTCACTGTGTATCCTCATGAAAAGTCCTTCTCCAGTTTTCCTGCAGATCTCCTTTAAGTAC
>JAWWEU010000528.1:0-10416 GCA_035583155.1 Acropternis orthonyx | reverse complement strand
CACCAAACCCACCTTCAGTCAGCCTGGAATCTGCACCTGAATCAGAGTGTGGCTTTCACCCTCCTTCCTCCCAGGAACCCCGAGCAGGAGGTCAAAGGAGTCACCAACTCCCTGACCCTTCAGCCCAAGCCCATTTTGGGCAGTTTTCCTATTGTTTAAAATAGCAGGGACAGATTCCTGCCCTCCCTTGATCCTCTCTCTCACTGCAGGGTCACCTCCAGTCCCTTCCCTTCTGAAGGATCCTAAACCCCACATACGGCTCTTCTGTTCTTGTACTTGAGCCCAAACAGCTCCTTTAGCTGTAAGCCCCTCTAACATTTCATTTATTGCTCTAAAGCTTCCAGTGCATCTCTGAGTGCTCAGGAATCCTCTGTGTCCTGGGAGACGGCATTTCAAATGAATGCCTTTGTGCCTCTGCAAGGCTGGCAATGAGCTCAGCCTGCAGCCTGAGCTGTGCTTACATTTCAAGCTCAAAGCATTGCACAAATTAAGAAGGAAAATGGGATTTTGATACCACCTGCAAGAAGAGGTTCCCTGAATTCCTAATTTGTGTGAAGTCTTAATGGCCTTTTTTTTCCTCTTCCTGCCATCTCTCCCCTCCTCTCCTCCTTCCCACACCCCAACCAGCCCCTCCTCCCCTTCCCTGCACACCAGTGTGGATGGGAGGCCGTCCATGGGGTGGAATTATTTATGAGAGCTCTGCAAATGTAGATGTACTGTTTCCAGCTAATAGAGCTCAAATCACTTGCACTGCACCATTAGAGAGGAAACCTACCCGAGTAAATTATATACAGGCCATAAATGGAAGCAGTTGTAGTGTTTTTATGACTCTATAAAACTCTGGAAGTTTATTGCTATTGAGCAAACATGTAATCTGACTCTTAAAGCTGAATATGAGACCCCAGTAGGGTCCAAAGCCTTCATTTACCTTCAGACCTCTCACCATGTTGGTCACGCTGTGGAAATTGTGTTTCAGTGGTAGGTTTTGAGAACCATTGAATCTATTTGAGAACCATTAAACCCAGGACTCCTGTCTAGAAGATGTCCCAGCTGGGCCAAACATAGGGAAATATCAAAATTCACTGGAGCAAAGCAGTGGCTCCGGTTTAATATTCTCTTTGTCTATGAAGAGGTCCTATGAGGACTTCAATAAAGAGCTGGAAAGCAAAGATGCTTTGGACTTCTTAAAGTCAGTGCTCTGCTAGCTGTGGAAAATGAAAGTATAACATTTTTTTCTATTTCATGAGGAGCATGGAGATAAAATATTGCAAAACCAAGCAAACCCAGGCCAAGATGGAATATTTAACACCGGAATTGCTGACCTGATTTGCCAGCATTGTAAGCCATTCGCAATATAAGGGATTTTTCTAAGTGCTGGTGAGATCCCTCTGAACAAGCACGTGTGCTCTGAGCTGAGCTCTGCCCTGCGGGGATCAGTGGGACATCACTTGTGTGGGGCAGGACAGTGGGTGTGATCAAAGCTCTGATCCAGGATTCCTTTTTTCCTTGCCTCTGCCCCTTATTGTTATTTTTACTCACGCTGTTTCCCTTTGAAGGCAGCCCGGCCTTTCAGTGGCTTGAGCAAGCATAGGAATGTTTGATCTGCTCCAGATCTGTGTTCCTTCTCTCTTTTCCAGAGATATTCAGGGCCTGTGGCACTGGAGTTGTTCTCATGGCCTGCTGTTTGCTTGGAGCGTGGACAAAGCTCAGGGAGCAGCTCTGAAGGGTTAGCAGGGACCTCTGGGCTGCAGTCACACTCTCCATCCCCTCTGAGAGACCCTGATCACTGGGACATTTTCCCTGATCCCATTGCTCTGGGGTCAGTGTTCCTCGGGTTTGCAGCTTGTTTGGGCAGGACAAGGCACATCAATGCAGAGAATGAGAAGTTTTCCCTGTATAAAAGATCTCAAACCCTTGGTAGGGAAGGATGGAGAACAGAGGGGGTGCAAACAGCCCTGTGGTGAGGACCTGCACTTCTCTAGTGTCAGGGATGGAGGGAGGGTTGGAACATCTAAGCCCTTCACCTCATTGCTTCTGTCAGCTGGGAAAGGCAGGCATGGCTTGAATTCAGCCCTCTGATCACAGGGATATTTTGCAGCTTTTCCAACAGTCTGGGTGAGAGGTGAGTATTTGGCAAAGCACAAAGTGTGCTGGAGGGATGGTGGGATGCACAAGGCGGTGGGAGTGTTAGAAGGGTCTGGAGAGGGAAGGTCTGCAGGCTGTGGTGTGGCTGTTGCACCCCATGGGCTGCACATGAAAGGCAATGAACCTCCTCGGGGCTCCCAGGAGGCTCCAACCAGTCTTGACAGGGCTGAAATTGTCATTTCTTCTGTTTCCTTTGGCCAGCCTGTTTTACCCGGCTAAATGCTCAGGTGGATGATATGGAGAGGAAACTTCAAGTGCTTTTGAGGTATTTTCTAGATGTGTGGTGGTTCCTTGTAGTCAGTGAGAGCAAGAGCAGATTCAGGGAGGTCACCTCTCTGTTCTGTTATTAGATGTGTCTTGAGGAAACTTCCGAGCTCCTGCAGAGCCAGCACTGCTGAGTGAGCCGCTGGAGGGTTAAAATCTCTCTCAAGTGAGAAAATTCCAACTTACCAGTAGTGACAACAGTCTATAATAATTCAGTAGTAACAACAGCAAGTAAAATACTGTGGTGCTGGTGGTAAAAAAGATTCAGGAGCAAGAAATGCTGCATTTTTAGCTCTGAGAAATACGATGGTTATCAATGACCACTGATCAGCTCTTCACTATTAGCTGAGGTGCAAAATCATTTCAGGTTTAGCTGTCACCACTAATTAGCCTCAAATGTCTCATTGAAGAGAAAGTCAATTTAATGAATAAGAAAATGGAATATTCATTCCAGCAAGGCACCCATTTCCTTCAGTGAGGGTGGTTTGGTACAGGACAAGAGGGACTCCTTGGGCACCAAAGTGCTCTCTCTCACCCCCACAACCAGCTGTGGACCATGTAGATGTGATTCCAGCTGCACATCCAGTTGGATGTGGGCAGCAGCTAGAGGACTTTTGAAAGGCTTTTTGAGAGAATTGGGAATGTTAAGCCTGGAGAAGAGAAGGCTTTGGGGTGACCTAATTGTGGCCTTGCAGTGCGTGAAGGGGCTGACAGGAGAGCTGGAGAGAGACTTGGGACAAGGGATGGAGGGACAGGACGCAGGGAATGGCTTCCCACTGCCAGAGGGCAGGGATGGATGGGATATTGGGAAGGAATTCCTGGCTGGGAGGGTGTTGAGGCCCTGGCACAGCTTGGGCAGAGAAGCTGTGGCTGCCCCATCCCTGGAAGTGTCCAAGGCCAGGCGGGATGGGGTTTGGAGCAACCTGGGCTGGTGGAAGGTGTCACCTGCAGGGGGTGGCACTGGATGAGCTCCAAGGTCCGTTCCAACCCAAAGCATTCCATGATTCTGGGAGCTGGGTGCTGCAGACACTCTGCACGTGGCCAGTGCTACCTGTCAGCTCCCACTCACAGTTTCAGGGTCTATTATTTCCTCACTGAAAAAACAGTTTAAATTTAGGAACATGAGGCTTTTTTTTTTTTAATGTTTCCAGCATATTATGAGCTGCACGTGATGGCAGCTGTTCAGCCTAATGAAACCCCCAGCAGGGGAGAAAACAAAGTCTCACCACAAAAAGGAGAGGGCCCACAGACAGATATAGTGACTGAGAACAGCCCCAGACAATGCAACCTTTTTTTATCATTTCACTGTGGGGAAGATGAGAGAGGCCTGGGATAAATGAGGCCATGTGACTCCTAAATACAGGAGGGATTTTTCTTTTTTTTTTAAAGGAGCAAATCTTTCCCTAAGGAAATGCCTCCAAATAGCAAGGACAGATGATGTGTCCTTGTGCAGGATTAGCAGCAGGGAGAGCGTGGCAACCCAGGTCCCTCTGTGCAACCCCGAGAGATGAAGCATGACAAAGGCTGGGGCCACAGGGATGCTGGGGCCACAGGGATGCTGGGGCCACAGGGATGCAGGAACCAAAGGCACAGATGGATCAGGGAAAATACAGCCATTATGATTCCGTTCTGTGTGCAAAGCAATAAATTCTAAAGGTAGAAAGAACAAATGTTTGTACTCCTGAAAGTAGGACAAGAGGAAGGGAGAGCTGTAAGTTGGATGTGGAGCTGCACAAAACCCTTGTGAAGAATGAAACCCATCAGTGCAGGCAGTGACTGGAGGTGCCCGCAGATGTCACAGTGGGAGTTCAGCTGATCCAGGCTGTCAGGATTCCTGCAGCAGGAAGGGCAGCTGCCAGACTTTGCTTTCTGCCAGCAGCTCTGGTGCCACGGGGTTGCTGAGCACGTGGGATTGAACACTCAGCAGTGTTGGACTGGAGAAAGGCAGCCCTTCTTGGAGGACACAGTGGGCACCACTGGGCACCAAGGCCACAGGTTTGATCCCTGCATGGGCCATTCATGTAAAGGTTGGATTGATGGTCTTTGTGGGTCCCTTCCAACCCAGAATATCCTGTGAAAATGAGCCTGTGAAACAGAAGGTGCCATCACATGGGGAGGGCAGGAGCTGGCACAGCAGGGCCTGGAGGAGAAGGGCAGTGCAGGACCATGGGGCTCCTCACATGAATGGGGAGGGACAACAGGCTTGTTGGGGTTTGAGGAGCAGGCACATGGAATCCAGAACTATATTCTGCAGATGGATGTTAGAAATGGACCCTGTTGCAGCCTGTGGGACAGCTGGGCACCAGTGGAAGGTGATAAGTCTTCGATGAAAGTCCTTGTTACACTTGAGGAAGTGGTGCAGAGAGAGCAGCAGACAAGCAGCAGTGGGAAAACATAGGCTGAACTGGGGGATCAGGAAAAAATTCTTACTAGGAAGAAATCCTTCCCTGTGAGGGTGGTGACACCCTGAAGGGGCTCCAGGAGAGCTGGAGAGGGACTTTGGAGAGGGCCTGGAGGAAAAGGACACAGGGAATGCCTTCCCACTGCCATAGGGCAGCACTAGTTGGGATATGGGGAAGAAATTGTTCCCCTGAGGGTGGGCAGGCCCTGGCACAGGTTGGGCAGAGAAGCTGTGGCTGCCCCTGGATCCCTTGAAGTGTCCAAGGCCAGGTTGGACAGGGCCTGAAGCAACCTGGGCTGGTGGAAGGTGTCACTGCCATGGCAGGGGGTGGGACTGGATGGGCTTTAAAGTCCTTTCCAACCCAAACCATTCTTCCAATGGTGGGCAAAACATCCATTTACATCCACATCTAACAATGTCATGTAAAAACACAGACACTGATACACCCACCATCTCTCCTTTCCTTCCTCTCCTCATCTTTTCATCTGTGTAAATCTATAGAGGTGAGTGGACTTTTGTGAACAAGTAGAATTTCAAAACAACTGTTTTTGCCAAGGCTGAAAGGTTCAAATTCCAGCCTGCAGACACCCCAGGTGAGTGGAGAGAAGGGAGAGAAAGACCAGAGACCCTTCTTGAGAGCAGAAGAACAGCAGGAAGGTTGAGCTGTCCTGTCAGCTGAGGGTTTGCCCATGTGGATCAAGGCTAGACCAGGTGACCAGCCCTTGGTTTTGAAGTTGCTCCCTCACCACCAGAGCCAGTTGCCACAGTGTTCTCAGTGTCCAGGCTGCCAGTGGTGACATTCCTGTCTCTGGAGAAGCAAATGTCAAGACAGAGGTTCACCAACTCCTAAACTCAGCAGTAGGAGGGAGATGGAGCAGTGGCTGCAGGTCATGCAGGAGTCCTGCAGGCTGATGCCAGGAGCGATGCCTGAGTGCTGGTGTGTGGCAGGAGGATGTCTCTGGATGTGGGTGATCATGGCCTGGCTGCCTGGGGGGCAGTGGGACTGTCCCAGGGTGGTCTCCTGGGCTGGTAGCACTGTGGAAGGAATGGCCAGGGGGTGGGAGATGCTCTGAAACCAGGAATGGGGGTGAGGGACAGACCTGTCCATACCGGATTTCTCCTCACACCTGCAGGGTGATGTTTTTCCATGGCCATTCTTTCTGCAGGCTTGTCTGAAAGAGGTGACGGTGCAGGACATCGCATTGAGGAGCCAGACCTAATCCTTGTGGGTCACTTCCATCCCAGAGTATTCCATAATAGCCTGCAGTGTCCTTTGTCACTGTACCTTGAGGACACAGCCGTGCCAATCTGTCCCCCTCCAGGACAATGTCAGGGCATCTCATGGCACCATTTTTGCTTTGCTGATGGTGCAGATTTTTCGCTGATCTTTGGCTCTTTGTGCAAAGGGCTCCAGGATAGAAGGGCAGGAATTGATGAGGAGAATCATGGTGACTTTCTGTGGGATACCTGCAGCTGGCCAGTGGGTCAAGCCATCATGTGCTCCAAGGGACTGACCTGCTCATGGTGGTGTTCCCCTCCTGCAGGCAGCAGGTAGTTCCTGCTCATTGAAATCCTTCTGCAAAATCGAAGTTGTGTCTCACAGGGGGCTTTGCCTCAATCTCACTGAACATCAGAGGGTTCTGATGCCACGCTCCACTGGGAAGGGGTTCTAGGCTTGCCAGGTTCTAGGCTTTGGGTGGTTGCTGTTGTAGTCAGAATATCTCTGTCCTGAATACAGGATTCATTTCAAGTCCTCGATGAAGAACTCCCTCAACACTGATGAGCTTTGTTAGAGGGAGAGACCAATAAACACAACACTCATTAAAGGAGCCTCTGTTAATTTTCTGAAGCTCAAAATTCCACTGGCAATGCCCCAGTGGGGCAATGCCCCTCGACAGAGAAGGCAATGTAGCTCCTTTCCTTGAGTCTGACTTTCCTCCCTCAGCTGTTTACAAGGAGTCAGTGGCACGGAATGAACTTGGTGACCTTGTTTTTAACCAGGAAAGTCACATGCAAAGCTGCAAGGCCAGGGAGCAGCATTGCCAGGCCTCTTTGGAGGACCTTGGGCATCAGTAACAGCCCAAGCTTGAAACTCCCAGGAGAAGATCAAACCATCCTCTCCCAGAGCATCAGCCCACAAGTATTGGTACCACTCCAGTTGCCTACAAGAAGCTTCCAGCCCTGTTAGCCCTGCAGGGAGAGATTTTCTTCTCCAGAACAGCCCTGTGGAGTTGCATGCCTTGGATGTCCTTGGCCCACAGTAGCCTTGGACAGTGGAGGGGGTGCTGGAGGGCTGGAGCTGTTTTTCCTCCAGAGGACCTGGACACAAAACCTGGACTGTCAGGGCAGGGGGATGCAGAGCAGGGCCTGAGCACTGGGAGGTGGTGGGGGAGCTCAGTGAGTGTCTGTGCCATCTGAGAAAGGCTCCACTTGCTAAGGGAACTCCCAGAGCACAGAGCACTTAATAGGTGTTATTTTAGCTGCTGTGAGGTGTATGATTTACCTGCCCAAAGCTCTGCTTTAGAATGAAGCTCTGCATCATATCATTAGAGCTCTTCCTACACTGTTTAACAGGCAGCTTACTGACTAAACAGTCACCAGCAGGGAATAATCAGGGAATAATCAGGTAATGATGCTTTTTCCTGGGGGTCCTGTTCCTGAGCAGTTTGTCTTATCCAACACTGATTTAGGAAAAGAGACAACAAATCATTGTTAAAAGATTTAGAATCCACACAAAGGTAGGAATAATAGCATATAATGAGGATGGGAGATCACAGATACAGAACAGCCAGCTTTGCTTTGAGGGTTAGATGTGAAGTACAAACATAAAAACAAGGGAAGCCTCACGAGTGTCTCAGAAGAGACACTAAAATGTGGTGCACACAGTCCATGGAGTTAAGGATCACCCAGATGGATTTCCTGAGGAGGTCTTTGCATGTGCCACCCAGCCTCAACAGTGGGAGATGTGGGGGTGTCTCCCTGACAGTCTGTGGCCTGTTAGGGGACTCAGAACCCCTGGGAAGTTTGATTTCAATCTCCTGATGCTCCATGTTTCCAATGTGAGAGTTCCCAGCTCCTCAGGGTCCCAAACTCCCCCCAAACTGCACATATGGAAAGGGGATTTTTATATGAACGGTTTCCAGAGGAACAGTATTCTCCTGCTCATAGGAGTTCTCCGTCATCTCTCTGCACCAGCCAAGCTAAATGAGCCCAATTTATCCTAGTGAGGAATGCAGTTCTTGATTATAAAATTGGAAACACAGTGGGAGTCCTCTGATGCAGTGCTGGGACCTAAAATGCGGGCAGGCTCCCCAGTTGGGGCTCTGGGCTCCTTTGCTGTCTCAGAGAGCAAAGAGACCCCCAGAAACGACCCTGGGCAACCTTCAGCACCCCCCTCAGCTGGGAGGGGCTGCTGTGGGAGCACCTCTCTCTGTGCTGACTCTGGAGAGGGAATCCACACAGCTCAGATGTGACATGTGGTGGAAATGGCTTCGGTTCAGATGGTGAAATCCATCTCACTCCAGACTAAGGAGGTGAAATGGAGCATGAGTTTGCTCACTCATGGCTGCAGCAGATGATTTAGGGGGCGGGTGTGTGTGTGTGAGGTGATTCCTGAACCCCCTGCCAGGCTCTGTCTTTCCCGTGCCTCTGGATGATGGAGTCATCCTTCTTGGAGCTCTCTCCCTATTTATTGCATTTCCCAACAGTTTATAAAGCGGTGTTTAATCCTGCATGTCCCCCCACCCTCTGCTCTCTGGGTTATGGGGCTTCCTCCTCTCTCCTCGTTTCATGGAGATCATTTAGGAAACATAAATATGACAAACGAGCATTATCCTCTTCCCAGTCCTCGATGGATTTGCTGCTTTCACTCTGCTACACCATTAGTGCTCTCCCTTTGCATTAACCAGCCCTTCCTGAGCCCCAGGACTTTAAAAATCATTGTGAGTCACACAGCACGAGGAGCACAAACTGCTCCTCAGGTTACACGTGAAATGACATTAATTTTAGGAGCATCACACCAGGTCCAACAGGCTGAGAGAGCTGATGCTGCAGCTCCAACCATGGCAAGGCTCAGCATGGACTCAGAGTAGGCACCTGCACACGAACACACGTGTGCAGCACATGCATACACACATGTACACAGACATGTATAGGTGTGCCCCTGGATTCCAGTCTCACCAGTTGCTGGCACCTGGACATCTGAGACCCTGAGGCCACAGGGACCCTCCAGTTGTTGACCCACCCCTCAAAAGAAAGTCCCTCACCCAGGTAAAGGATTAGAAATGGAGTTTAACACAAGGACAGGACATGGCCCACACACCAGCCACCCATTGACACGTGACTTTTATCCCCTTATTCCTCTGTTTTCCCAGACTTGTGCCTCCCCAAATCACTTGGATACCTCCTTTCCTGACCTATATTTGCTCCCTAAACACCCCATGGTTAAGTGATTTGCCCAGAAGCCCTTTCCCTGCATCTCATGGTGTGTCCCACACCCCCAGAGGTCCCAAAGGTGCTCTGGCAGTGACTCACTGGGGTGGGTTTCACCCCTGGACCACAGGACTGGGACAGCCCTGAGAGGGGCCCAGAGATGCTGAGCCCATGAATTGGATTCCTGCCTGCCTTTGTACCCCTGTGCTCCTCTGGGATTGAATGGGCTGGTGGCTCCTGTGATGGCCTGGGAGCAGCTGGGCCAGGGGTCATTCGGGCTCCCCCACCCCTTTGTCTCTCTGGACCCCTTTGTGGGGGTGCAGATGAGTTTTTACCACCTAAGCCAGCAATTAGCATGAAGTATAATCTTGGCATAAAAGCACATTTTCCCTTCCACCCTCAGCTACCTTCTGTCAGTTTTGGAGCCCCTGGAACTCCAGATACATTTTCTGTATTTTAATGATACTCTTTTTAGATGGCACACCCCCCTTTACTCTGCTGGTGAAGTTTAATTTTTCCCTTTGCTCCTCACACAATCACACATCCCTTCTGCTTGAGACTCTCATCAGATACCTTAAACCAGGCTTTGTGTTGGTTGTCACCTGCTTAACCTCTAATTTCACCTTTCAGATCCTTTTACCTTGTTCCCAGCTTGGATACAGCTGTGAGAGATGGTGGGGAAGGTGGGAAGTGGGTCCTCTGTGCCCCCTGAATTCCCCTCCCTGTTCTGCAGGGGGAAGGGGGAGGCACAGCTGCTCTGGGGGGGTTTCTTTGTTGCTGAGCTGGAAACGATGAGGAAGCTCAAGCAATTCCTGTGTAATCTATTTTTATACAGAAATGCCTATTACTGTGTGCTCAAACTAACCCCTTATCATTTATGTTCTCTTGAGTGAAGGAGATCAGTCCAGGGAGAAAGAGGCAGGAGGAAACACTGGAAAGGTTGAGGCCTGAAAGGGCAAATCTTGTTCTTGTGGAGATTCTGAAATGAGCCTGTGCAGAGCAGGGTCTGGGAAAGGAAGGGGCTTGTAAAACCCCTTTGGCTCTGGAACACGAGGCGAAAACCCAAAAGGCTTCAAGACCTCACGACAGGAGAGACGTGGAGGGGCTGGAGCGTGTGCAGGGAAGGGAAGGGAGCTGGGGAAGGGGCTGGAGCAGCAGGAGCGGCTGAGGGAGCT
>JAWWEU010000527.1:0-10439 GCA_035583155.1 Acropternis orthonyx | reverse complement strand
AGGAAAGGAAAGGAAAGGAAAGGAAAGGAAAGGAAAGGAAAGGAAAGGAAAGGAAAGGAAAGGAAAGGAAAGGGAAATTAGGTGCAGTATTTGATAGAGGTCTATGCTACAAAGGCTGTAAGAGAATTATATGTACAAATAGCATATAGATTGACATTTTCCAAGCAAAAGCTACGGAATGTTGCAATTGCAGCTGCCTGGGCAGCCTTAAATGTCACCTCTGTTGGGAGAAACATGGAGTTCAGGATCACACACTGTCATCTCACACCATTCCTAATTCCAGCTTAGGGAAGCGACCTGTGTCGTGGGATTCCCTTTCCTGCTGCCTCTCGCTCTCACAAAGATTTCAATTCCTTTCCAACTCACAGAGTTCCTCTTACGGGTTGTTTTTCCACTGAAGTCCCGCAGAGAAAACTGAATCCTGTCTCATCCTGGCAAAGGCCAGGGTAGGAAAAACCTGAGAGGGGATTGGGCAGGTTCATGTCAGCAACATCCAACCTGCCCTTGCCAGACCCTGCTCAGCATCCAAGAGAAAGACTGGCTTCCATGGCACGGGGATTTCTCCAGGGATAAACCTGATCCATCTTCCAGGAATCTGGGAAATCAAATTACGTCGAACCCCAGGATGATTTGGGTTAGAAGGGACCCCAAAGCTCATCACCCCCACCATGGGCAGGGACACCTCCCACTATCCCAGGTTGCTCCAACCTGGCCTTGGACACTTCCAGGAATCCACAACTTCTCTGGGAATCACCCACGAGCTCCTGAACTTGCAGGATCTGGAGCACAAGAGTGTCAACAATCTCATCCCACAGGAGGTGAAGCCAACCCTTCCAGGCTGCCTCACAAGCTCCTGGGTTTAGCTCCAGTTCTAATCCATTTCCCAGCCTTTTCCCAAATCCTGCTCCCTGTTTGCTGCTCGGAAATCCAGCTCAGAGATGAGCTGGAGCAGTCCCAGCTCCCCAAAACCCTGGAATGACCCCCCTGCCCAAGCTTTATCACATCCAAGAGCAAAGGGAACCCCCAGTCCTGGGCCACCCAACCCTGATGTCCTTCAGTGCCCAGCGGGAAGGTTTTGCTCCAAGCAGAGCCCTCAGATCCCTGTTGGAATATCCCTCAGGAATCCGCAAGGAGCACCACAGCCTTTGGAGCTGGAATGGGTGAGGGTTGCCCTTTGCTCCTCCCCAGGAAAAACAAACACAGGCGAAACTTATCCCGTTATTTTGCTAATTGCCTCAGTAATAATTAGCCAGCTTTGATGTGACCTGTGCTAACCTCAGAACTTCAGCCTTCCTTTGTTGGGCTCTTCTCCCTTTACCTCTGATTTTAATTTTTGATCCTGTTTTCTTGCTGCCTCACCTTTTCCACAGTTTTTGCTCTGATGGTCCGGCAGGAAAAGCAGGGAATCTCTAGAGTCCTTACTATCCAAGGGTTATTCTCTCCCAGCCAATGGAATATGACCTTTTACTGGCTGTTTTCACCCACCTGGTTTTGCTGAAAGTCACACGGAGCAAACGTTCCAAATTAATCTGGTCAGTTCTTGTCCAGCAATTCCAACAAACCCTTTTGTCTCCGGATTTCCAGCGGGTTTTTTTTTATGATTATGATTCCAGAATTATCCATAAATCCGGTGAGTCTCACACCTGCACCGTGGGCTGTCTCGAATATTGACCCTCACCCCTCTGGAAGTTGGGTTTCCACCTCTGAAGGTGGTCCATGTGCCAGAGTGGAGCTGCTCAGAGCAGTCCCAGCACCGTCCGGGTGCCCACCATTCTCCAAGGCTGACAGGGTTTGGCTCTCCATCCCGAAGGCGTTGGGAATCCCACCCAAAGGTCTCGAGGACCTCCTCCTTAGCGCCCCACCCAAAAGTCTTTTTGCTCTGGCATTGCTTTGACTTCCCTAAAAACCCAGAACGTTCCTCCAGCAGAGCCCCGAGGGCCTCGGCCCACCCACCACAGGGAACGGCAGCAGACAAGGGGTCCCACCGCCCTGCTGGGGCTTCCTCTGGAGACCCAAGCTGGGGTATCACCACCTCGTTTTATTCGCAGCAATCCATTCCTCCCTCGGGGCAGGGGAATTTTTGAGGACATGAATTTCCAGTGCCTCCCTGGAAGCGGATTCGAATCCACCCATCCCACTGTCAAATTCCTGCCTAAATGAAGCAGGAGAGGACGTGTCTTCTCATCAAACCCGGGGGACGTGGGAGAGGGAAGCTGAGTTTGGAGCTCTCAGGGCTCGTGGCTGGAGAAGTCCAGGAGGCACCTGGAGGTGGTTCCTTGTGAGTCTGGGAGAGAGGAGAGCTCAGGGATCTGCTGTGGCTCTGGGGGTTTTCCATGCGTTCTCTCAGCGGGATTAGGGAAAGGCATCACACCTGCTCCTCAAGTCTGCTTTGCTCACAGCACATGGAAAGGATTGTCCCTCTTTGTGGCCCAAAAGGTCTGAGCTGATCACCTGTCCCTTTGTGGGCCCCCCCACCCCCACCCCCCGATCTCCTGTCCCTTTCTGTGCCCCCAGCCCATCATTTAGTTCTGGGAAAAAAAGCCAAACAGGATTGTCCTCCTCCTCCTCCTTCTGCTCCTCGGATTTGGTGGCTGTGACCTCTTCAGGAGACGCAGGTTTGCCTCCTTCCAAGGGGGTGGGACTTTACCATCAGCCCGGTGTTCCCAGTCCATGGATGAAAGGGTGTTGCATTTCCATCCCTTCTGCCTGGTGCACCTGAAAGGTCATCCTTTCAAAGCAGACCCAGGCTCGTCTCCTCAGCAGGTCTTTCCCAGGGCAGTGGTTTATCCACCAGCATTATCCCGAGATTCCAGCGCTGCTCTCCACTTCGGGAAGGTGCTGATGGACCTTCCAGCTTAAACATTAACAGAAGGCCAAATATTTTTCCAAGAGTGCCGCCCTTACCTGGGCATGTTGGCGATATGGGGAGGTTAAAGATTTATTCCCGTGGTCAATAAGTTCCCTGCTCGGTTTGCACGGATAAAGGAGTGTCGGATCCCTGTGGAGCAGAGCTCCCTCTTTCCCTTCCGCCGGAATGGCTCTGCCCTCCCAGCGCTCCCATCGGAGCCTCTTTCTGCTCCTGGCGTTGTCTCTCGCCTTTGCCGAGGGCGGCAAGATCCTGGTGGTGCCTCAGGATGGGAGCCACTGGCTCAGCATGCGCCTGGCGGTGGAGAAGCTCCGGCAGAAGGGCCACCAAGTGGTCGTGGTGGTGCCATCGACGAGCCTGTTCATGACGGAGAAGGAGCCTCAGAATTACACGGTGAAGGTGTATCCGATCCCTTATCCCGAGGAATACCTGGGGGAGATGCTCAAGTCCTACCTCGATGCCCACCTGGTCGAGCAATCCACTTGGAGGCATATCGTTTCCTCGTACCGAAGCACGGTGGAGCTGTCCCAGGTCTTCTACCTGAACTGCCAGAGCCTTCTGCGCAACGAGGACCTCATGAAGTACCTGAGAGAGAGCGAGTTTGACGTGGTTTTCACGGATCCAATCATGATGTGTGGGCCGCTGGTGGCCGAGTATCTGTCGGTCCCTTCCGTCTACTTCATGCGGGGCTTTCCCTGCGGGATGGATTCGGATGCCACCCAGTGTCCAAGCCCTCCCTCCTACATCCCCAGGTGGTTCTTGTATCATTCAGACACCATGAACTTCTCCCAGCGCGTGAAGAACATGCTGGTCCATCTCCTGGAGCGTTTCTACTGCAAGCCGGTCTATGCCAAGATGGAAGAGCTCGCGCATGAGGTCCTGAAACAGAAGGTGACAGCCACGGAGCTCCTCAGCAAGGGCTCCTTTTGGTTGATGAGATACGACTTTGTGTTTGAGTTCCCCAGGCCGGTGATGCCCAACATGGCTTTTATCGGAGGGATACACTGTCAGCAGAAGAAAAAGCTCACCCAGGTATCGCATTTTATTTTGGAAGGGGGTTTTTGGGTGGTTGTTTTTTTTTTTTTTCTGGTGCAAATGTGAATTTGTAAATAGAAAAGTCGAATCACGGAGTGGTTTGGGTTGGAAAGGGACCTTAAAGACCATCTCGTTCCACGCGAGTCCTCACATCAAACCCTCCCTGAAAACATCTCGGTGTTTAAAGGTAAAAGGGTGATGAAATCCTGGATGCTGCAGACGTGAGAATCCCTGATATCCAGTGTCCAGATTGTAGCTTATCCTGGCAAACCTAAAGCCACCTCAGGCTTAATTACGACAATTTAATGACATGTAACTTTTATGCAAATGATAAGCTCTTGTGTTGACCCGAGGCTTGGTTTTGGTGGGAAGTTCCCAGTGGGAAGTGCCTGTCCGTTCTCCTTCCATGCACGATGAAGGTTGTAGGACTTCAATCCTACCCATCCATCACCTTTTTCTCCTGCCAGATTGATTCCTTTCCGTGCTGTTACTTCAAGGTGTCAGTGTCTAAATCCAGAAGAAATCCTCTTTAAATTCCATCTCCCCCTTCTCTCACAGGTCACCGAATTGGGGTTTTAATCTTTTCTGGGTGTTTTCTGGAAATTCCCGTTGGGGCCTTTGGGTACAAAAATCCTGGTGTTCCTTGAACAGTTTTCTCTGCATCCCTTTCCTCCGAGCTGTAGGAATTCCCAGTGAGTTAATCCATGGAGACAGTGGGGGTGGTGGAGCTGCTCCTTTTGGAGGGCGCGTTCTCAGTAAGGGCAAAGCTTTCTCCCCCAAGAAAGCTGGGAAAAGAAAGCTCCGTTAGGGATGGAGAACCCTGAATGGGCTTGGAGAAGGGAAATCTATCCCAAAGCCACCGCCCCGCCGCCTACCTATAAACTGCAACGAGAGGTTATCACCAACATTTGAACCCCCAGAAGTTCAGAGCCAGGAAGGATCTGGACCCACAGATTTGGGGTCATGAATTGACCCTACACCAGCCATGAACCGACCTGATATTGATCATGAACCGACCTGATATTGGCCATGAACTGCCCTGATATCTATCATGAACTGTCCTGACATTGACCATGGACTGCCCTGACAATGGTCATGAACTTCCCCAACACTGGCCATGAACTGACCTGATAATGGTTCTGAACTGACCTGACATTGGCCGTGAACTGACCTGACCTGATATTGGTCATGAAATGCTCTGATATTGATCATGAACTGACCTGACATTGGCCATGAACTTCCCCAACATTGACCATGGACTGCCTTGACATTGGCCATGAACTGACCTGATATTGATCACGCACTGCCCTGACATTGGCCATGAACCCACCTGATATTGGTGATGAACTTCCCCACCACTGGCCATGAACTGACCTGATATTGGTGAGGAACTTCCCCACCACTGGCCATGAACTTCCCCACCCCTGGCCATGAACTGCGCCGACACTGGCCATGAAGGACTCCTGCCTCTGTGACTTGGGGCTGTGTTATCTGCGGTAAGAGGGTGAACTTGCTGTTTCACAACCTCCCTCTGCAGCTGACGGGGCGAGGGCTGAGGTGAAAGTTGGGGGCAGAGCTGAGGGAACACCTTCTGCCTTCTGGCTGCTTAGCTCAGACAAATTGGGAGCCTGCATTAACAAAGAGAAGAGATGAACTTTCCTCAGAGCTGCCGGCTGGGTTGGGTTATTAAAAACGAAGCAAAACCCCACCCCAGATACTTCAGCGCTGATTTCTATGGCCTGTTTCACTACACAGCTTGCACTAGGCTGGGGGTTGGTGGGCTGAGGGCAAGAGGAGACTTCCGAGGCGCTTGACTGAAGATGCCATGCCTTTCCTGGCTCCCCTTTGAAGCACAGACCCGAACTTTCCCTTTTATCAGGGTGACTCACCTGCCGCGGCTCCGGTTTCGTGCAAACCTTGGAGCAACTCAACCGGGAGAGGGGCAGAGGGCAGAGGGATCAGCGGGAAGTGTTCCCGAGCGGGCGGGGTGCGCCTACAAAAGCCTGCAGGCCAACCCTGGCCTCTTCAGGTGTGGGTTCCCCCGCCGTGCAGCTCCCAACATGCTGGGGGCACTGATGCTCCTCTGCCTGGCCTTCCTGAGTCCTGCCGGCGCCGGGAAGCTGCTGGTGGTCCCCATGGAGGGCAGCCACTGGCTCAGCATGAGGGAAGTGCTGACCGAGCTGAGGCACAGAGGGCACGAAATCGTGGTGGTGGCACCGGACAACAAGATACTCATCGACTCCTCAGAGAGCTACGACTTGAAAACGTACCCTGTGCCCTTCAAGAAGGAAGAGATGGAAGCCCTCATGCGCTCCTTCGGTACAAAATGCTTTAGAGCAGACCCTTTCCCCATCAGGCTCTGGAATACTTTGCGAGATTTCCGGCAGAGCGCTTCCATGTTCGAAGCCACCTGCAGGGCCCTGCTGTACAACGAGGAGATGATGAGATACATCGAGGGCAGCAAGTTTGACGCCGTCTTCACGGACCCCTTCAACCCCTGCGGGCAGATCGTTGCCGTGCACTTCTCCATCCCCAGCGTCTTCTTCATGCGGGGCGTCCCGTGCGCCATGGACATCCAGGCCGCTCAGAGCCCCGACCCGCCGTCCTACGTGCCGCGCATGCTCTCCCTCCACACCGACCACATGACCTTCTCCCAGAGGGTGAAGAACTTCCTGCTCTTCCTCTCCGAGTCCTTCAGCTGCAGCGTTGCCTTCTCCCCCTTCGAGGCCCTGGCCTCGGAGTTCCTCGGGAGGCCGATGACGATGACGCAGCTCTTGAGTCACGGCTCCGTGTGGCTGAAGAGACTCGACTTTGCCTTTGACTACCCCATGCCTGTGATGCCCAACATGGTCTTCATCGGAGGCATCAACTGCGCCCACAAGAAGCCGCTGTCTCAGGTCGGTGGCGGGGGAGAAGGTTCTGGCAGTCCCAGGGTGTTTGACAGGGATCTCACCTCGCTCTCCGAGAGTATTTGCAAGGACACAGGGAATGGCTTCCCACTGCCAGAGGGCAGGGCTGGATGGGATATTGGGAAGGAATTCCTGGCTGGGAGGGTGGGCAGGCCCTGGCACAGGCTGTGCAGAGAAGCTGTGGCTGCCTCTGGATCCCTGGAAGTGTCCAAGGGCAGGCTGGACAGGGCTTGGAGCAACCTGGTCTAGTAGGTGTCCCTGCCCGTGGCAGGGAGTGGAACAAAATGAGCATTAAGGTCCTTCCAAGCCAAACTATTCTGTGATTCTTTGATCCTGCCTGAAGGTATAATTTAGATTAAGACTTTCTGCACCCACACAAAACCCAGGCCCGGGATGTGACCCCTGCTCCTTTCTTTGAGTCTGCCCAACGGGGGGATTTCATTCCGTGAGGGGATCACGTGCCATGCCGTGTTTGATTCCAGCCGGAGTCACCCACAGCAGCACCAGCTCCGGCAGGAATTTGATGCCAAAAGGGCTGGTGGGTCCTAACAGCTCTTCCAGCAATTCTTTGCCTCATAAGAGGCAGGAGAACATTCCTTCAAGACAATTAGCTTCTTATCTAGGGAGAAAAAGAACTCGCCGGGTCACGTGCAAGAGCATCACGTGGCTTTTTATGCCCAGCAGTTTTAGTTCAGGGTTAAAGGTTTGGGTCTAACAGCATCTCCCAGCACTGAATTTTCAAGTGCAGGTTTAGACTTGGATGGGGGAATGGTTGCTTAGGAATCTGTGGCCTGTGAAGTCCTCACCGGAGCTGGCGATGCCCCCCCTTTGCTCCTTGCTGCGTGTCGTGTATATTCTTGTTGCTCCTGCTTAGGTAGAACCGTGTAAGGCCAGAGATTAAGTGGGGAAGCAGATTTAGGGGTCGGCAGATGCTGACTCTGAGCATCACCGGGGCGGGGGGGCTCAGCCATAAACCCCTTGGCTGCCCACAAAGGGTGAAGTTCTATCTTCGTGAAAGTGACTCAGAAAAAAACAGACTCTCCCTCTCTCCTTCCCGGAGCCGCAGGGGATGGATTTCTCCCTCCTGCTCTTCCCCCACATTCACAGGTCGTTGTGAAAGTGAATCCTCTTTCACTAGAGACGAACTTTGCCTTTTACGAGCCGAGCCGGGCTTGTAAAATCCTCCCCAGCGCCAGCTTTCCCTGCCCCGGGGCTTCGCTTCCCTCCTCCCGCTCCCCAGGCTGGAATTGCTTCTTTCTGTTCATCCGCTGTGCCATAAAAACCTCTTTCCAATGGTCATTATTCCCAGGGTAGTGTTTTTTCCTGTCAGTCCCCTCCATCAGAGCTGCTTAAGGGCTCCTCGGGGACAAACCCTGGCAGATCCTCAGGGAATACATCCCACGGGCAAGGCCGTGGAAGCAGCTCCAGCTTTAAGATCAGACTCTGCTCTGGAGACAAGGCTCACCCTCACCTCTGCCAGGGGCTAAAGATCATAGTCCAGCAGCAAAATTTATTGCAGGAATATCAATTCTTCGCTCCTGGTTTCTTCCTATTGCTCTTGGAGAGATTTAGGTCAGGATGGGAACAAGATTGTGGTGCACGAGAGCATCAGTTCGGGGGTTTTCCACCACTCATCCAACCCTTTCCTGCTGGATTAAACTTGTACCTGGTGGAGTTCCCAGCCCCAGTGCTGAGCTGGATGTAAATCCCAGAGCCGGATGTAAATCCCAAAGGATCTGCACGGACATTGCGCTGTGTTGTGGCGTCGCTTTAGAATTTTGACCCTAAACCCGACAAGCATTTCAGAGCAGCTGCAAAATGCCCATCAGAGAGAAGGAAAGCGAGGAAGCAGTTTAATACGGACTTCCAGCAAGCCTGGTGACTTCCAGCACTATCCAAAGGCTCGGGATTTCACTTTGACGAGGTCTGATTTGACTTTGAATGGAACATTCCCTCAAGGGAAGTTATAGCCAGGTGGGGGGTGGTCCCTCCTCCCAGACAGTCAGCAACAGGACAAGGGAGCACAGGGTTTAAGCTCTGCCAGGGGAAATTTAAGTTGGATATTAGAAAAAAAATTCTTTCCAGAGAGAGTGATCAGGCATTGGAATGGGCTGCCCAGAGATGGGGGGGATTCCCCATCCCTGGAGGTTTTTAAACTGAGACTGGACGTGGCACTGAGTGGCAGGATCTGGTAAAGGGACTGGAGTTGGACCCAGGGTTGGACTCGGTGATCTCAGAGGGCTTTTCCAACCCAATCAATTCTCTGATTCTGTGATCCCTCAGCGCAGGGTTTGAATCCCATCCCAAGCGCGGCTCTGCCCAGCCCAAACCGATTCATCTTTAAGTGTCTCGTGAGCGCCTGGAGTGGTTCCCGCGACTGGTCCAGCTGGAAAAGCCGGATCCTTAAGGCGGAATGCGGGCATGGATCTGCGTAAGCTCTGCCAGGCTGTTTGGCTTTCCAGGAACACGGTTCGTGGGGGCGGCCCCTCGGGGGTTTGGGCGTGCCTGGCACTGCTGCGCTTGCCCGAGGGTGGGAATGTGCTGGCGGTGCCCACGGGTGGGGGGCACCGGCGTGGCCCCCGAGGGGAACCTCAGCCTGGAGCCATCCCGGGATTACGCTCTCCACGCGTATCCCGTACCCAGGGAAAAGCTGCTGCGCTCCTTCGGGACCTTTCCTTGCAAAGGAAAAGCCCGGCTCGTGTCCCGGCTCCACGCCGCGTCCTGCAGGAGTTCGCTGCGCCACTGGGATCTGACGGAGCGCCTGGAAAGGGGTGGATTCCGCGCCGCTCTCACGGATCCTGCGGGCAAATCCTGGCGCTGCGTCTCTCCATCCCCTCTGTGCTCTTCCTGCGGGGGCTTCCCTGCAGTTTGGATTTGCGCACCCCCCACTCCCCCGTCCCACATCCCGAGACAATTCCGACCACGTGGCGTTTTTCCAGCGGGTGGAAAACTTCATCCTCAAGGCATCGGAATCCTTCCCTTGCCGTTCTCCCCATTTGCCTCGGAGGTTCCTGGCAGAGCAGTGGCAATGAGGGAGCTCTTTAAGCCACGGATCCATCTGGCTTAAAAGGCTGGATTTTGGTTTCGAGCATCCCGTGCCAGCATCGTTTTTATTGGAGGTATAAACTGTGGCAAGAAAAAGCCCTTTTCTCAGGTCAGTGATCGCCGTAAGATTTATTAATATTTAATGCTCTGTGTGTGTAAAAAACTGTGTACATGAGTTTTGGGAGGTCTGTACAGGTCAGTGGCTTCCAGGATAAAACGTATTCGTGTTTAATGCTGTTTGCGAGTGCTCTGTGTGGGTAGAATCGTTTGCGTGAGCTTGTGATGCTTATACGGGATAAATCTATTTACTGTAAGGGCAAAGGACATAGGGGGAAATGGGGGGAAAAGGGGAAATTTGGGGGAAATGGGAGGGAAATTAGGGAGAAAAGTGGGGGAATAGGAAAATTTGAGATAAAAAAGCAGGGAAATGGGAAAATTTGGGATAAAAAAGTGGGAAAATTGGAAAATTTGGAATAAAAAAAGTGGGAAAGTGGGAAAATTTGGGATTAAAAAGTGGGAAAGTGGGAAAATTTGGGATAAAAAAGTGGGAAAGTGGGAAAATTGGGGGAAATTTTGGGATAAAA
>JAWWEU010000526.1:0-10456 GCA_035583155.1 Acropternis orthonyx | reverse complement strand
AAATGTACCTTGCCCAGTTCTCATGGTTTCTTAGTCTTTCCATTTAATGAACAAACACAAAGCATCATCCATCACAGTTGCCGAACCACTTTCCATGATATTTGAAATGTCATGGACATCAGGTGAAGCCCTGGGTGACTGAAAAAAGGGAAACGTACTCATCTTTAAAAAGTGCAGAAAGGAGGACTCTAAAAACTACCTGCCTGTCAGCCAAAAGATGCTCTGAAATTCTACAGCTTCCAAAATGCTTCTCCTAATCCTACCCTGTCCAATACACCCTTCTCAAGCCAAGGATCATGGATTACTCCCAGTCTGCCTCTCTCAACGAGTACAAGTATGTGAATCTTTCTGACTATGTTTATACAGACACCAAAAATTGCATTTGAATCCAATAATTATTTGCCATTTCTGCATTCATAAACTAGAGTGTTCATGAGTATTGGTCTGGTGTAGAACAGAAGACTCTTTGCTGATGTAAAAGCTGTTATTTTCTGCTAAATCAATACAAATCTCCTACAGTTTTACTAAATTGGAAATATTATAAATATCTTTTCATACTGTTATTGGGGGAATTGGAAATACAGACATTAGAGTTTTAATTGATTCTTTTTGAGTTGATGTAGCTGGAAGGAATCTTACACAATCTCTTTTCCAAGAAAGCTTAAGAGGACACTTTATGGTCCTGTGTATGTAATTCTCCCTGACAGTTCTACAATTATTTTGTTTTATTTATTTTATTTTAAAATCTCTACAATATTTACTTCTTGTTGTTGTTGCTGTTCAGAAATTCCAGGGTTTGGGTTTTTATTTTTTTTTAATAAATTTTGTCAGGAAGGAGGTGTATCTGTGGAGTGAGCAACATATACTTTATGTAACCATTCGTTCTTCGGCTTCATCACATCTTGTTCCTTCCCTGCACTGCACCATTTATCCTGTTAGGGGATGAAAATAATACTATGTGAATTACAGGACTGGTAATAACTGCTAATAAAAACATTATAGAAACAGAGCTAAGAAGCAAGACAAATGATAAAAATCCTTTAGATTAGAAACCAAATAGAGCAAATAAAGTTATCAATGCACAGTTGTTGATGTGGCTTTCAAAAATGCCTAAGAGGATGTACTACCAGTTGCTGCTGAAGAGGAGATGCTCGATTTCTACTGACTTACATTGTATCTCTAACTGTACTGCCCTTAAACCTGTTAGGATGCAGACATTTAATTAACTGTGTTCTGTACATACTTCTATAAGCACTAGTGGAAGGGCTGTAAAAATAAAACTTCAGATGCTTGTAGTGGAAAACCAAAGGACTAGAAAGTTTCCTCTTTATCCCTGTTCTTTTTAGTAATAATAATGTCTCATTCTCTTCTTTGTTGATATCTCCATGTACGAAACCCTGTTTCTCTAATGAATTGTATTACTCAAATATTGTCTTGTGCAACAGTTTTCTTATTCTCAGAGAAAATTTTACAGATATGTAATGTTTCTGCAAATAAGTGAAATCTCTAGGCAAATCTGAGGTCCTACATTGATAACCGCTTTTCATTTAGATAAAAATATTGTGCCATTAAGCTGATAGAAAGTTCTCTGCAAAATATACCAGCCAAAATAGAATAAATCATCATAAACTTGCTTTTCCCTCAAACAGATGTAAGAGATGTACCAGGAACTTGACCATGGGTGGGGTTTTGTTTGTTTTTTTGTTTTTTGTTTTTTTTTTTTTTTTTTTTTTTTTTTTTTAATATTACAACTTCACAACTTTGGGTAAGGTCCAACAAGACAGTGCTTAATAATTTGGAAAAACAGTCCCTTCTCTGAAAGCTCTGTATTCTGGGTAGTATGACAGCACCTGGAGAAGAGGACACTATGGAGAGACCTCATCACAGTCTACAACTTCCTCATGAGGTAAAAAGGAGGGGCAGGCACTGATCTCTTCTCTGTGGTGAACAGTGACAGGATCCGAGGGAATGGCCTGAAGTTGTGTCAGGGAGCATTTATGTTTGTTATTAAGAAAAGGTTCTTCACCCGGAGGGTGGTTGGGCACTGAAGAGGCTCCCCAGAGAAGTGGTCACAGGACCAAGCCTGACAGAGTTCAAGAAGTGTTTGGACAATACTCTTGGGTACATTGTGTGACTCTTGGGGATGGTCCTGTGCAGGGCTAAGGGTTGGACTTGATGATCCTTGTGGGTCCCTTCCAACTCAGTATATTCTTTAATTCTTTGATTCTATGATCTAACAAATAAAGTGAACAAGAGACAAGGTCTGTATGGTCTACCTAGGCTTACTAAAAATAAGTTGCATTGTCTGTAAAAACATGTTACATTGTCTGTAAAGAAAGGAAATTGTCATCATCATGCAGCTGTTTTCTGCATGCAAGTGTAAATCTGAAGAAAGTCCATTCAAAGTAACTTGCACTATGCCATAATAAGCAAAAGCTTGTCTTTCAGCAGATGGGGGCAGCACGCTTCTGTGCCTTTAGAATTTCCTCCTTGAAGAATGTCTGGCCTTACTGTATTTACTGGTTATTCATGTATTGCAACACAGAGGAGCAATTTTTATTTTTTTTTTCTCATGGGAGCGGGTTGATTCTTCTAGGAACATCTTCATAAAAGCCTTCAGATACTGTACCAGTGCTGCTAACACAGCAGAAACAAACTAATCAAATGTACTTTATCTCACAGCAACAGAAGATATTTTTTTCCTCTCCCACACCCCTTTTGTCTTCCACTAACAAAAATAAGATTTAGCAACACTCTAGTTTCCTTCTTCAACACCAGATTCTGAGAGAATGGAAAATGTCAGTATTTCATGCTATTCGTATTTCAAGAAGAGCAAAGCTCATTGGCAATTTGTTGCTTTAGCTTTTGTACATGTGAACAAGTAGTAATACTAGACTTCAATGTTGTTTAGGTTCCAAATACCAAAATGACTCCAGCATCTCTAGATTCCTTGGTGACTGTAAAACAAAATATAAATTACTATACTACTAATTATATTTGCCCTTTCCATTGAAAGTCTGAAAGTAGGTCAACACCTTCTTGAGTTACCTAATTATTTACATCCAAATTTACTGTATAGTTTCTGTTTTGTTTTTCTTTTTGAAAGGATAGCATCTCTCCAGTAAACATGAGTAGAAAGCAAATTTTGAACAAACCTATCTTTGTAGCAATAAAACTCAAAGGATCTGACAGCTTGAAAAGTCAACTGTATTTTTTTCACTTTGGAAAGAAAGTGAGGAAATAATTTGTAGTAGTCAGCAGTGAAACAGTTATCAATGTTCATAGTTAATCATATCCTAAATTCAGACATAGCTAATATATAGATGCTAAAAGCTATTTGCTTAGTAAAAAGTTTCTCAGTTCTGTATAGTAACGGACATATTTTTCCATTTGTTAGGAAGACTAAAATTTGAAAACTATTAATTGCAAAGAAAATACCAAACTTTAATCCACAGACTTACAAAAAATTCTATAATCAGATATTTCTTTAGCTGTCTGGATATTTTTAACACAGAAAGTTGGTAAAATAATAAATATTATACTTAAAATGTATGTGAAAGCATAAAATACTAAATGTTTATCTTAAGCAAAATTGCCCCACATTGTCCTATTGAAATCTTCATTTGTGGCTTGCATGTTTGTGTTTTGTTTTGTTTTGTTTTGTTTTGTTTTTCCCAAAAAAAAAAAAAAACAAAACAAAAAAAACAAATCAAAGCAAAAAAATCACCAACTTTAATTTAAAGGATTTTCCACCTGTTCAGTTTTTACCTATCTGTTGTATCTCTATCCCATTGAAAGTAGCAAGGACTCCTGTCCCTTCTTACTGCAAACCAGAAGAATAAAAGAGTTTTCATGACTTGTGAAATTGCTTGTAAATGGAAGCATGATGCAAGTCAAGAGAGGGCAAACTCACAAATGAAAACTTAAAACTGAAAAAAAACTAATATAAAAAACAGAGAATACTCTGGTTTGTACTCATTACTTCATTGCATTGTCATCTTAAATATCATTGTTAACAGCAGCAGCAAAGCCCAGTGCAGGTAGACAATAGCACAAATGCATAATTTTTTCTCATGTAAGTGGCACTAACAATTGATAGCAAGTTCTGTTCATCAGAGATTCAGTTTATCATGGCTTCAGTGTATGTGCCACAAAAATCACTGAGACATTCAGCCAGAACCTGGAGCCTATGTGGAATAATATTCAGGCCACACCAGCTACTCTCAGTCTTGAAGTGGCATCAGTTCAGTCCTCAACAGTGCTTCACACATGGATTATTGAGAATGTCAAGAACTTTGTCTAGATGATAAGGAGCTGATTTTTCACAGAAGCATCTTTTTCAATTCCATAGGATTAAAATCTAATTTTTCAGACCCTTATTTTCCCTTTTTCTCTCTTCTACTATATTCAGTTTTATTATAAACCTTCTTTGCCCTAAGGAGTAAAGAACACAATTGCCTGTCTCAGACAAAGTTAAGGCCACAGAAGGAACTCGACGTAAGATAAGCCACCATAGCAGGAACTTGAGGTAAGCACAAAAGGGAAAAATTTACGGTGCTGATTCCAGGCTTGGCGGAGGTGAGATCTGGTTAACGGATCCCAGTTTAACATATCCAGATGAAAATTTCCGTTGTGGCAAGCTGTGTGAAAGAAAGCAACTGCTCATACACATATCACCAGTCATTCAAAGATCACCCCAAGTTATGTAACAGTATCTGCAATGATCAATGACCACCGAAGCAGCCCCAGACTCATTTCTGGGGCCTTCCACCAGACAGCTGTGCATGATCCAGAGTGTTGCATCAAACACTGTAAAACTCCCCCCAACCCAGGAGAAGTATGTGGGCATTCCCAGATATACCTGAACATATATTAACCTGTTGAACTCTGTTTTTTGGGCTTCTTCCACCTCTGATGGATCAAGACTATGACCACCATGTCAACCAATGGATATCTAAATTGCAACAAGCAAATCCTGTCCCTGATCATGTTATCTTTCCTTTCCACTATCTACTCTTATCCTTTGTTTCTCTTACTTTTCCTTATATATTTGCTGCAGTGATATATTTATACTTTTATATGTCTATATTTCTATACCTAGTAAAGAAAACAGCTACATACATCCTTCCCATTGGAACCAAATTGTTCTAAAATAAAGCTGCCATGCATTTATACATATATATAAAAACACCCATCATTCAGTGTCATTTCACTATAATTTGCCTCAAGGGAGCTATTAACAAGAACCTCAGTTACACCGCCTCAGCAGAGGGATCACAACAGTCCTTCTTCTTTTATTTTAGGTCAGCTTATTCTTTATTGGTCAGTGAGCCTTTGGCTTCTTTGTGTCTTTACAATTTTTATTTGCTTTTCCTGATGATTTCTTTAATAATTTTAAAAATATATTATATGAATATGTTTGGAGTGTATTGTTATTTGCTTGTTGCTATCTACCCTTTCTTGATCACTATGCCTGACTACCTTTTTGGGTTTTTTTCCTGGATAAACCTGAATTTTAGGATATGTTTTCTCCATATCTTTCATTTGAAGAAGCAATTCACACTGTAAAATACTACATTTCAGCTCAGAGCCATCAATTATCACTCTTTAATAACTGGCTTTTCTCATTCCCTGCACTTTATCATCTCTCTTGAAATTTCCAATATTCACTTATCATTTCTTTTGCTTGTCACAGTCCTGTGTTCAGGTCCATCAATCAGAATGTTGGAGGCACTCTGCAAAGGGAATTTTTCTCCACCCACTCCTTGGATGTAGACTGAGGACTGTTTTGTCTCCCATTCTTCTGGCCAGTCTTGACGGGCAATGATAGTAACATCCGCACCTGTATGTATTAAGCCTGAGACTCAAAGAGATTGGTTAGTTTTTGAATAATTCAGAATGCAAGGTAGAATTGGCTTTTCTATTCCTACTGATTGTGTCCAGTTAACAGTTTATGTTTCATCAATATTCCTGGAATCAATAGGACA
The DNA here is from genome assembly GCA_035583155.1 of Acropternis orthonyx. Classification (NCBI taxonomy): domain Eukaryota; kingdom Metazoa; phylum Chordata; class Aves; order Passeriformes; family Rhinocryptidae; genus Acropternis; species Acropternis orthonyx. The sequence goes on along the minus strand of JAWWEU010000526.1, from coordinate 4,469 downwards.
AAGGGATGCTATAGGCATATCTTTGTTGAGGGTCCGTGGAGGAAAAAACTTTAATAATCAAATTCATTACTTCAGGTTGGTTTAATGTTATGATTTGAGGCATAACTCTAAGACCAATATCATGAACATAACTGAGTCCAACAATCAGGTAATCTCCTTCTATAGGTAAAGAATGTTTTGTAAGATTGGTAAAAACAGTGTGATAATTAGCATCTGCTATTACAATGGACCCTGAGACTGCCAGTTCCACTCGAGTCTCACACCCTCGGGGTCCCTATTGGGCATAAGAGGGAGGAGGCGAGGGTTAGATCTGTTGGGAACCTCTTCTGTCATCGCGCTGTCCCTTCACACTGCTGTGGAAGTTTTTTGGCTGCTCTTCCAATTTTTTAACTGCCTTTGGGGACAAAGGATTGCCGTCTTTATCAAAAAGTGACCTGCACTCATTGGCCCAATACAAGCCTTTTTTACACTTGGGACATAAGCTTGGTGGAATTGCAGACTTTTTCTTACTTAACTGTGGACAGTCCTTTTTGAAATGTCCTTGCTCTTTACAATAGTGACAGGCCTTGTTTTTAATCTGCTGAACGGCTAGAGCTTCTGCTAATAATGACGCTTTATGAGTGTGTGACCCCACATCCTTACAGGCTCTTATCATATCCATTGGGGTGGGATCGTTAAAGAATCTTGATATTTGTTGGCAATTGTTCGCTTGCTCTATTGCAAGCTTCATAAATAAAGCATTTTTAGCCTCTGTGTTTTCTACCTTTCTGCTAATTACTTCTTTCAGCATTCTACAAAATCAGTGTAAGGTTCTGTGGGGCCTTGTAATATTTTTGTAAAGGAAGGAGTAGAGGTGGACAGATCAGCTACCTTTTGAAATGATTTTAAAGTCAGTTCTTTGGAGGTTATTAATTCCTCTACTGGTATTTCCATCTGATCATCATTACTAAGATAAGGCCCGTCTCCAATCAACCTGTTAACAATATTAAGGACTGGCATTCTCATTGCAGCTGCAATTTGTTCAGCATGTTGATGTGCTAATGCTTTCCATTCATCAAGAAATACCCTCATTTGCATTGTGGTTAGCAACGACCGTGCAATTGTTTTGATGTCATTTGGTGTTAAAGTGTAAGCACTAAGTAAGGTTTGTATGCAACTCATAGCATAAGGTGAATTAAGTCCATACTTGGTGATAGCCTTTTTAGTGTCCTTTATGACAGCTAGGGATAAAGGTTCCCACTGTGGAAGGTTGTCATCTCTAAAGAAAATGGGAAAGCTTTAACAAATTACTGTACTTGATCTCTAAGTGAGCCCCATCTGTTCCTATGTTTATTGTTCAGGCCTAAGACACGGGCGCAGCCATTTTGATTTGAGGCCACATCTGGTGGGCTGGCCTTGGGAGGGGTCTGTAGGCCCGTGTTCCTGTCAGGGGTGCAGCCATTTTGTTATACAGTCTTGAGGAGGCAATGGTTGACGCCATTTTATTGAACAGCACTGAGAGGATCAGGCGCACCACCATGTTGTTGTATGGCACTAGAGAGCTGAGGCGCACCGCCATTTTGTTGTACAACACTGAGGGGCCGAGGAGAGCTGCCATTTTGTGTTTGTAGTAAGTCAGTTACTGCAGTGCCATTTTGAGCTTGTTCGGGCTCTTTCACCTCAAAAGGGCGGGAAAGATGGCCATTTTGCTGTGGTCCTGAGAGGAATGGTGGAAGGCAGGAAAAACAGCCATCTTGTGCCTCTTGTGAAGGAGAAGATGAAAGGCGAAAAAACCAGTCATTTTGTGCTTGTCATGAGGGGGACGATGAAGCGTGAAGACAGGAACCACCATTTTGTGGAATTTGTGCAGGAGAAAATGCTGGCTTTTGTGCAAATTGTTTCAATTCTATGTCTTTCCCTGATGCCACTCATGTGCATCGACCACGGTCCCTGTCTTTTCCTAATAAGTATTTCTTTGGATTAACTATGGGTTTGCTGTTCTTGGAGGATTTGCAATATGAGTCTCCACAATATTGCTGCTTGTGAATCGTGAATCGTGTTTTTGAATGGCTTTCCAAAGTTCATGTCCTAATTCATCCCAATCTTCATATGTGAAGATGAGGGGCAGAACTGGATTATGAATCAAAAGCCATTTTAGTAAGGTTTTTAGTGAGCTTTTGTCAAGGGGATGTCCGTGCAGGGAAATAAAGATTTTGAGCCGAATGTAAGACTCCCTTTGAGTTTTGGAGAGATGGGAACCCATGGCAAGGAGGGACGAGTGAGGAAAAAAAAACACGACTAACATGGCTGCTGGCCTACCTCATTCAACGGGAGGCTGATGAATCCCACGCTGAGCCGTGGACGATCCGTCTGAATGAAGAATCTCCAGCAATCCTTCACCTGCGCCGCAACAGGCACTGCAGCGTCTTGCACACAGTGAAGTCCGCCTGTCAGTGCCTCTGTTCAGAACGTTGGGCACCAATTTGCGAGGACCATTGACCGGGGTCCTAATGACCACACACACACAAGATACCGTGGGCTCAAAAGGGCGGGGTTTATTGTGGGCAGGCGCTTATATAGGGTGCAGGTGGAAGGTTCCAGAAACAGGGTCGTAACTGGAAAATGATTGGGTGAAACAGGGGGTGGAGCCAGTGATTAAGCAACAAACTGACCAATGGGGAACAGTTCTGCGAACAACCAATCACCACACTGGGGTTGGTGTAAAGGTGGGAAAACTTGTGGCAAGGGTTGGAAACGGTGAGGGGAAAGGCGACAATATGGAGGGTTGTGGGGGAAAAACAACAGGGGGAACCACCATGATGGCAAAACTCAGGGGATACAATTAACAACCATAATGACTTTAAAACCGTAACAATCAAACTTAAACAGTTGTGAACCATCCGAAAACATTCATGAAAGTCCCAATACTACACTTAAGTGTAGTATGTTCCTTTTACGTTTGAAAGTCCAATACTACAATCTGGGAGAGAATGTAGTAAATTTCATAGTGCTTTCTGTGTCGATCGGATCTTCCTCATATGTCCAGTGGGTGAAATGTCACTTCCAAGACTCATAACTCATTTGAGTCCCAACGCATGCTGTCTTGTGAGAATCCATTTTCTCTTAAAATTTAGTATATACTTTTTAAATAAGAATACTTCTATCATTTTTCTCTCTCACTTGTTTTCTTCTTGAAATTCTGACTTTCTTCAGACAAAAGTATAAACAGCAACAACCAACCAGTTAACCAATGAAAAAAAAACCCATTATGATTTACTCAGTATAATGTTTCTTGCTTTGGGACTCTTAACACTCTCCTGACTTTATCTCACATAAAACTTGCTCTGTGCCTTTTTTTTTTTCCCAAGAAAGCTTACTTCACATGATCTTCACCTAATTTCTCAAGTAACTCCCTCTTTGTGAATAGGAAAAACAATATTTCACACATTTCTTGCTCTTGTAAGACCAGATCCTGTTGCCTTGTCTTAGAAGTTAACAAGTAATCAGGTCAATGCTGACCATGTCCCCAGCAGAGACATCATACAGGGTCTGTGTTTTTTTTTTTGTTTTTTTTTTAACTGAAACTAGATCTTTCTCTTTCCACAGAGAAGAAAGATAAACTTTACCCCTGCACAAATTTTCTTATTAGAATATTGAGAATTAATAAAAGGGCCATAAAAAGTCATGGAGTCTTTTTCATTGGCTTGTGATCTCGATCTCTCCTGGATCCACAGAATAGCCAAGAAGGGTTGTGAGTGGCACAGCTGGCTATAGCAAGTCATATCTTAAAGTACTTAACAAAACTGTGACAATTTTTTTTTCTACAAGTCCTAAGTGAAAAAGTAGACTAAAGCCATGTACAGAGTTAAAGTAATATTCAAAGCTGGATTTATATTAAGTTAGTAATGAAACTGGTTGGTTGTAAGAGATGGGTAGTTATAGCTAGAACCTTTCACTCTTCTTACTTTGAATTTGGTAACAACAAGAATTTACTTCTCTAGTGATAAACGGGTAGTCAGCATTAACTGTGGAGGTGATCTTAATCCTGTTTTTTACTCTAAAACTCAAAAGTTGAAAACAGGCTAAGTGATGTTTTAAATTGGAATAGATAGAGAGGGCAACCTCTAGGCATGTAACTTTGGCTTGTTCTAAATCCAAGGAAGTCACTAGCTAAAGAGAAAGGTCTCGGGATTTTCAGAACACTTAGAAAGAAATTCAGATCATTCAGTTTTTTTCACATCATTGAGAGCTTCCAGACAGTGTTGCAGAAGATGTCTTTGGTATTGATGGGCTGTTAATTATTTATGACACTATTTCCACTACAGTAACTCTTTGTTTTATAATGTGCTTTTGCTGTCTGTAAATGGATGTGAATTTTCCACCTGATCAAGAAGTTATTCATGATCACAGTTTGTGGATCAGATCCTGCTGCACCACTGAAAACAATGCAAAGCAAAGTACAGGTTTTTCTTCCCCATCCCCAACACCCC
>JAWWEU010000524.1:0-10467 GCA_035583155.1 Acropternis orthonyx | reverse complement strand
TATTTCCCCTTTTCTTCCCTTAAAAGAAGGGCAAAAAAAAAAAGAAAAGAAAAGAAAAATATCAACTCCGAGATGAAATGGAAAAAAAAAAGGGGTGGTGGGTGGGCTGGTGCTTTGCCGCGGCGCCGCGCTCCCCGCGTGGGTCTTCTCGTCGTCGCGCAGCTCTTTTTATTAAACTCTTAATTTCTCGCCTTTGTAAAAAGCGGCGGGGAAGTTTGGAAGGCGGCGAGGGATGAGGTGGCGGGTCGCTGTGAGGCCGGGAGGTCTTCTTTTGTAATAGCTGAAGTGGGGGGCAAGGAGAAGCTGCTTGTTGAGGGGGAGAGTGGCTGCTTGGGGTTATTTCGCGTGGTTATTGCCAGAGAAGTCGAGGTTTCTTGCACGCTGAGCGAGGAGCCAGCGATGCGGTGGCACCTTAATTCTGGAGGGGAAAAAAAAAAGGTGGGGGGAACGGGGGTTGGGAGAAAGGAAAAGGAGGGAAAATCCGGCCGGTGGAACTGGTTGACAACGTTGGTTTTAGGATATTCTTGTTCCTGAGCGTTTCACGTCCTCTTTGAACACATCATTGTGCTACGTGGTTTTTCCTTTCCATTTGTTAACCTGCAAGGAATATTGGGGAGCAAAAGCACTCTGAAATTGGTAAAAACGTTGGGAAAGAGCTGTGCTTTGTTAAGCATTACTTTCTTTTTTTTTTTTTTTCCCCTTCTTCTCTTTTCTCTCTCTCATTTTTTTTTTTCCAAGGCAGTTTAGGAATTTCATATGCTTGTCTGCAACTCATTGGAAATTATGCGCCATATTGAAAGTGACATATAATTATAATAATTACGGGCAATGAAAAGCGTGGCAATAATAGTAAATGTCCTACAGCTGTGAAGCTTCTGCATGAATTGATTTTAAAAGTGACTGACATTAAACCAGCTTGTGGCATGGGGGAATGCATTCATACATAGGTATTTCTGGTGGGGAATGGGAAAAGGGGACGGGAGGCAGGAGATGCTGTTTCATCGCGTTTCCCCCCCGTGAAGCTGCAGAAAACGGTATCCGAAATCGGCTGGGCTGGTCGCTTGTTTCCAGTCCTGAATCTCTCAGCAGAAAAAGCATTTCCTTTCGTTTAATTCCCAAAACCCAGGAAAAGTTTGCTATTTGCACAAGATTCCTTGGTACGGAGCAGAAACGTTCCCCATCCCATGCCCAGCAAAGTCAGCCTCTCCCAAGGAGCCATTGGAAACGCTTTCAAGTGAAAATAAAAAACTGCTCTTTCAAAAGAGCTCATTAGACTTAGTTTAGATTTTTTTTCCACCTTTTTTCCCCCCCCTCCACTTTAAATGGACGCTATATTCCTGGAGCTGAGAAGAGCCTCGTTTCGCAGGGCAAATTCCCTTGAAATCTGGACTTTTTTGCAATACACTTCACTTTGATTTGGGGATATGAAGTAAGGGACCAGATGTTTGAAAGATGCTAGGCAAATGTTAGGTATCTTTAGTAGATAAATGAGAGCATATTTTTGCCTGTTTCCTTGATTTATTATGTATATGGAGAGCGTTTCGTCATAACTCTTTGTACTGTAACAATAAAAAAGAGCGATACTAAAGCAGAATGTCAGCGAGGAAATACTATTGGTGAAAGGTCTTCCATTTAAGATTAGACAAAAAGAGGGAAAAGCAGATTTATCTCTCCACTGTAACTTCCGTGTGCTTGGAGTTGCTTGTCCTTGCAGATTAGAAGACATTGTCATACAGAGGGAAGCAAGGCTTTCTTTACAACCCTCTGCTCCTTAAGAATGGCAAGTTCCCCTGGAAAAGGGAAAGATAACAATAATAATGGCAGTAATAATGACAGGGTGGTGTGCGTGAGATCGAAGACTTCGCTTTTATTAGAGAATTCCATGTTCATACCTAAGACAAACTTCAAACACAACACGTACAAAAATTAATAAAATATAACTTTCTGTTGTTGCTTTTGCATCCTTTTAGGTAGTACTCGTTCTTTCAGTAGATTTTCCTTTTAAAAATAAAAAGGCAAAAAGAACCCCAAAACTAATTACAAAGACCCCAGGGTTTGATTAATTTACCAAAGGAACAAAAAAAAAAAAAAGGAAAAAAAACCCCTATGTCAACCGTGCATGAAACATTTTTACAAAATTAGGACAATAAACACCCCAAATGACATATATTGCAGCACTTCCATTAAATACAAGAGTTAGCAGATTACTAACAGTGACACCAAGGGTAGAAACACGGCTAGGAGTCCTGTTTTTTTTTTTTTTTTTTTTTTTTTTTTTTTTTTTTTGTATTTTTTTCTTTTCTCTTTCCCTTTCTTTCCCTCCTTCTCTCTCTATCTCTTCACTCTTTAATTATTATTATTATTATTATTTCATTTCGGGGAGAGGGGGGTGGAGTGGGAGGGAAAGGAGGTCTAGGAAGGGAAAAAAAAAATTAAAAACGCAACTAGAAGCCTGATTTTTTTTTTTTTTCTGGACACGACAGATCACTGGGAATACGAGTCCATGGCATTGGCGGCCCAAACTTTCTAGCTGTTGCCGCTGCTGCAGAGGGCTTGTCCCACCAACGTGCAGGTTTTCCCTGTCCTCGCAGCCAGCCCACACCCCCCTCATCCTCTCGGCTCTCACACACACTCACTCACTCCCTATTTCTTTTTTCTTTTCTTTTTTTTTTTTTTTTGTCTGTGTGTGTTTTTAAATAATACTTTCACTCCGCCGTTTTCTCCTCCTCCTCCTCCGCGCTGAGTTGCGAGGAGTTGAGCAATTTATTCTCTTTTTTCCACTTCATCCTGCGGTTCTGGAACCAGATTTTGATCTGCCGCTCCGTCAGGCAGAGGGAATGGGCGATCTCGATCCGCCGGCGCCGGGTCAGGTAGCGGTTGAAGTGAAATTCCTTCTCCAGCTCCAGCGTCTGGTAGCGGGTGTAGGTCTGGCGGCCTCGACGGCCGCTGGGCCCGAAGGAAGAACCTGTGACACCCACAAAAAAAAAAGAACAGGACACAAATAGGAGACAAATAGGACAAAAAACAGGGAATAAAATGGGGGGGCGGGGGGAGGGTGGGGAGGAAAGGAGGGGAATAAAAGATACGGGAAAGGAAACAGAGAGAGAAGCCCCGAGGTTTGGTGGGGCCGCGGAGATGCCGGATAGCCCGCGGGGATGCTGCGCCCCGCACCGCGGCTGGGTGCGCAGGGGTGTGTGCCCTCTCCCCTGCCCTCCAAAGGGTTTGGCCAACTCCAAATCAAGCCCCGAGGTGACGAACCCCTGAGAGGTTCCCTGGCCGGGCCCGCAGCCGCGGAGGATCCGCAGCCGCGCACAGGCAGCCGGGCAAGGGGGGGTCACTGCTGAACTTGCCAGGCTGCAGGCAGGGCTGGGGAGACAGGGCGAGATCTATCTTATTCCGGGATGAAAAATCGCAAGGTGTTCTCACCACCCCCCTGCCTCGTCCGCCCTCGCTATTTTCCACCCTACCAGCAACTGTAATAGATCTGAGCATTTAAGCAATAATGAAGTGAATCGATCTGGCCAAACTCTGCATTAAAGAGGACACAACACTTTATGTCCCTGCGCTAATGGACATCAATTTGGAACTTAAAAGGCAACAAATGCATCTAAACATGGGAAGGAGGGTAGTAAGCCTCTATTATTTTTCTTCCCCCACTTTTTTTTCTTTTCCCTTTAATTCTGATTGAGTAAACAGCGCTTAAAGAAGTCATATATCACCAGGGAGAAAAAAAAATCCTCCCCAGGCAGACTTTTCATTATGTGAGAATTTCATTAAAAATGCAACCGTCTCTCTACACATATTTAAACACTTTTATATTATTTAACTCCAGATCGGGTAGCCAGCGAGAGAGGGAGCTGCGTGGGGGTGTTGGTCCGTGTGTGTGTAAAGTCATCCAGATCTGATTTAGAAAAGATATCTCCCTGTGCGTGTGGGGAAAAGACAGAGACAAATCGTTGTAGCTGAGTGACACGCAAACTGGAATGTGGTAAAAAAAAAAAAAAAAAGGGAGGGGGGAAGAAATACTGTATTGGGGTTTAAATACGTGGCAAAGTTTTTAGCTGGGGGGGGTGCTGGGAGAAAATACTTCAGCGGTGGGAAGTTTTGGTGCGTGTCAGGAGCAAGTTGGAGCCTCTCATGTCGCCTAACTTCCCCGCTGGAAGTTTGGGCTCTAAAGTGAACCTTATTCCTGCTTCCCTCGCTCGCTCGCTCTCTCTCTCTGGCGGTTAACAAATAAGAAAGGGGGGGAGGAGATTGATGTATTTATTTCTGTAAAAGAGTAAACTCACTATTGCAAGAGTTCATCCGCTGCATCCAGGGGTAAACCGGGGCGGAACACTTTTGCTCCTCGCTCTCTCCGAACACAGTTTTGCTCTGCGCGCAGTCCGACTTGCGCGGCTCGGGGGCGAAGGGCACCTCGTCCAGGGTGGGGGGGGCACACGCAGGGTCCTTCTCCCTGAAAAACCCGCCGGCCCCATAGTCACAGGCGGAGCTGCGGCTGTAGGCTCCGTTGCTTTGCTGGTAGTAAGGAGAGGAGGTATAGCCCTTCTCCTGGACGCCCGTGGCTCCATAGGTGGTGGGGTAGTGCCTCAAAGGATCCGCATAGCCCGAGGGATATAGCGGGATCTGTCCCAGGAAGGGCTCCTGCCCCGCCGCCAGACTCACCGGGAAGGTCGAGTTGACAAAATAAGAACTCATTGGAAGGAGCCTTGCCGTCCTTTCCCGGCTTTATGATTTGTTGTGTTTTATAGTCCAAGTGGTTTAGCTATTAGTAGTATATCGGAGATTGGGTTTTAGCTGAAGGGAGATGGCGTGGTGCCAGCGAGGGACACAAGGAAATACAACCATCTGATCATGGGCTGACCAATAGCAGGCGCCTGAGGTTGCAAAATAGCACCCATGAGGAGCTGAGATTGCACCAGGGACCCCAAGAACAAACCATCCACCCCCTTTTCCCTCCCTTTTAAACAACAGAAATGCACCCCCTTAACCAAATATATAATATCTGCCGAAAGAAACATTCCCGACGCGCTCGGAGCTTCATAAATAAATAAACGTGTGTTCCCCCCCTCCCTTCCTCCCTCCCCCGGAGCTCAGCGCGGGGGTGTGAGAGCGCCCGTCTGCACGGATGGCGGTGTGCGCTCCTATATATATATGTATTTACACACATAGAACGTATAGAAATACCCGCTGTAAGTGGTGGTGGGCGGGGGGGGGAAGTTAATTATTTGCATTCGGCAAACTTTAACCCCTCGTGTTTACAAATGGTCCTAAAACGTCCGGGTACTTCGCTAGAGTCAAGTAGAACAAGAGAGGGGGGAAAAAAGGGGGAAAAAAATGTCAGAAAAAGTTTTTTGTGCGAACTTTTCAAGGAGGAGATCCCACCGGGTTGATTAAGTTAGATTTGCCATATGAGAAGAAATCGTTTTTGACAACTTATTTCGGTTCGTGCTTGTCTAATTACCATAAATTAGCACTCCGTGCTCAGGAAAGCTGTGCTCGCTTGAACCCAACCTTCGCTTTCCATCTATTGCATCTTTTCCCTTTCTTGTTTCTGCAAAAGCTCCGTATTCGGGAGATAAATGGAAAATCGAAGTATTTCCTTTATCCTTTGCTAAATCCCGATCTCCTCCGGTGTCCGGTACCGCATTGTGCCCTCTTGCGTTTTTTTGTTAATACCAAATCTATGTCCGACCTTTTATGGCTAAAAAAGAGCCTTGGGTTACGGTCAAAAGCTGAGTTTATTGATTGTTACCGATCGAGATGTTGGGTGGGCTTTTTTAACGAGATGAAAGCTGCGGGGTGACGGTGCCTCGGAGGTGCGCAGGGACCCCGCGGCTCTGCATCACCCCCCTCCCCCTTTGAGTGCGTCCCCACTGCAGAACACCTATTTTTGCAAAGTTAAAAGGCTGGAAAGGATAACACCGAAAGTCTCGAGCAATTCCCGGTCACCCTAAAAGCTTCACTTCGCTTTGGGTTTTGCCTCTCCCTGTTTGCCCGGATTTCCTCGCCAGAGACGTGCTTTGCTCTACCTGTGCATCCCCCCTTCAGCTCCTCGTTTGCTCAAGGTAGAGTTGGATCTCTACTCGCCGCCTTCTTTATTTTCAAGTGGGAAAATCAAATTCATCGCACGGGGCGGGGGGGGGGGGAAATCCACCTAAATTAACCCCAGGTCTGTCCCCCGATCATTGGCGTTTTATCAAGGATTTGTTTCCTGTCCGAATTTGTAACCATCTGTCTGTCGGGTCTGATATGCAGTGAAATGACACGCCTTATAATACACACTCCCCACTACTTGATTCTGTGAATGTGTGTGCTACAAATCTAGAATTACATATATTACATGGTGGCTGTAGAGCTGCCAATGCGGCTCTCTCTGACGGAGCTTTAAGTATCTACGAATCCGGGATCTTATTACGAGCTAATTTATTTTAAACATCGTGTTTACAGCAGCAAAGCCAAGATTGTTTCATGCCACGGCTGCAATGAACATTTCGACTGAAACGTAATCCTTATAATTCAAGGAAATAACATGCAAAGGAAGTAGTTTTCCATCCTCCACCCCCTCTCTGACTGATATCTTTTATATTTGTTCTTGCAGAGTTTCCCTTTGTGTATGGAATGGACCCAAACTTACGTAGATCTGCTTTATTGGTATGCAAGAGAAAAAAAAAAAAAAAAGTGAGACTGAAAGCGAACGATGATGACTAGAGAAGCAGGAAAGAGAAAAGCTCGGATGAGAGCCTGAAGTTTACTGCTTTGCAGGAGCCGAACAGCTCATACATTTGATTAGAGAGTTACGCAATATTTGTAGCTCTGCAAACCCAGCGATTATCTGGCATGAGCAGCCCCGCATGCAAATTTTTGGGCAAAGCAATGGGATGTCCTGATAATTCAATGCGTGAGTACATCTGCTGAAAATGTTTGCTTTCATATTTTCTCCCACTTCTTGTGATTGCTCTGCAAATAAATCCCTCCAAGTAGTTTGAGGGGGAAAAAAAATCTCATACTGCCAGATCCCAATACTGCTTGTTATAGCACTTTGTGGTTGAAACAGGCTCTTTACATAGTTTGACAGTGGACATTTAAAAAGAAAATAAAAATGCTCTAATTGAAGCTGGCCGCTTGCTAATTGCTTATTGCTGACATCTTAGGTGCGCTATAGATAAAAAAACCTTTCCTCTTACAAGGACGATCCTATAGGTGGTATCTGGGGGAGGTAAAAAAGAAAACTAGGTTCCCAGCGTAAGGAAAAAAACCCCAAAACTCAAAGCGTGTCATAGTTTTCATCTTCCAGAGGGTCAGGCCCGCGGTCTAATTGATTTGCCACCTATGATACATGTAAATACTAGCAAAGGTCTTAAACCGCACTAAATCTCCGAGAACAGAATGTTTAGCACAGAGGCGGTTTCTATTCCCAGTTCCATAGCTTCAAATGTGAAATTTTAAATATAAAACTCCGGGTTATTAGCGTAGCTGTTTAGCAGACGCCCTCCTGCCTGAGGTCCGAAGTAAATCTGAGACGGATTTCGCAAATATATTTTCTTTGGACGCCTCTAACGCCAGCTCAGCCGGGAGCGAGACAGACAGGAGCAATAAGGGCTGAAGCCAGCTCATACAGTAGCCCTTAAGTTAGACTGGTCTTTGAGGACACCAGTGGGAGCATCTTTATTCAGTTTTTGGCCTCATCTCCTCAAAAAACAGGCGCAAGGCTTGCTAAGAAGGAGCAATTAAGTGGGGAACTTGCGAGAGACACCAGAAGGTGGTCTAACATATTTAACTGTGCTGGGAAGGCGGCTTTCCCCTCCTGACAGGCATCACTCAACTGCCAGGGTATAAATAAAGATAAAGAGAAGAATTTATAGTATGTACAACGCCAGTTCCCTGCTCAGGAAGGTCTCACATTTTGTCTCTTTGCTTTTCTGGCCAACAAACACCAAGCCCACCAAGCAGAGCCAGGCAGATAGATGAGGGGATTAAAACAACACCCAAATATTTCAAAATGCAAACAGAACAGAGCATTGCTTGTGTGAAAGCTAAAGCCGCTAAGAACTTGGTAAAAAGTTCAGTGCAGTTGGTTCCAATAAAAAATGAAACTCTCTTTTTTTCATGGGGAGCTGGAATTCCCGATCCTTCTGAAGTGAGAACGCAGCGGGGGTTTCCCTACCGAGGGACTTATTGCAGCCATAAAGTCAAGCCAACACCAAGAAAACAGTTGAAAAAACCCCTTGTTCTTGGAACTCAGACATAGAAAGCTATTGGCAACGCTGAAGCCTCCCCTGTAATGCTCATGCACACCCAAAATCACATCGGAAAATAAACCCGACGGAGCCATGAGCTCCAGGGTTGGAGTATTTAAAACAATGACCCCCGAAGGTGTAAAAAAACCCTCGCTCTCTCCGCGCAAAACCGCCTGAAACTTAATTTCCAGCAATTTAAGTTTAATTTACCTGACTTCCCGTGCAGTGCATAATAACCTTGTTAATGGGATCTTTGAAAAGAAGCAATAATAATCTACCATTGTTCCATTAAAGAGTGCGGCTAATTATTAACAAAAAGAAAAAAAAAAGGGGGGGGGGGTCTGGGGGGAGGGTGAGGGAGACGAGGGGAGGGCAGAGGGAGAGAGGGACACTGAGGGAGTCAAAATGCGTCCAGACCCAAGGATTTCCGCGAAAGCAGATCCTGGGAAGGGGAAAGGGGGACTGCAGATCAAATAATGTGAGGAAAGCAGGGAGAAGGAGAGGAAAAGGCGAGACGGATCATGTAATGCTGAAAGCGAATGCTGGGGGGTGTTGGGAATTACAGCATGGAACAAGTTAATCATGGCTGTTGCTGGTCAAAAGAGAGAAACTTTTTTTTCACATAGTCCCTGGGCATCTCACTTTCTTCGAGAAAATGTCCCTAGTCTAGACGTAAACAGTTGCCAGGAAACTGTGTGACAGAAGGAGAAAACGAGAGGGAGAAGGCGAGAGGGAGGGAGGGAGAGAGAGAAACCTTTTAAAATAACAGGCACGCATTGTCCCTTCAAAGCCTACAGTAACTTAAAAGTGATCCGTCGTCTGCCTCTGCTCCCAGCTCCTTCCCCAGCAACCACCTCAATCCCGTGTGCACGACTTGACATATCTTTTCCAGACCCCACCGAAATGACCACTCCAAGCAATAAATAAATAAAAGCTCCTCTGCCTTTTTATGATTAGCTGCAAACCCAACTCCCCCCTCGCCTCCGCACGTCATGGTTACACCGCGTTTTACAACATCTCCGCTTGTGTTCGCGCTCAGCCCCCAACCAGCCACCTTTCATCTTCCATGTGTGCGCACATAGATGGATACGCGGCTGTGTATGTGCGCGCACGTATGGATTTGGACGCACTCGGAGCCGGACAGGTTGGGGGATGTACAGATGCCCATATCTTACATGCTGGCGCACATACAAGTGCCTGAGCGTCCTACATATGTATGTACATCCACTTCAAGCCTATACATATAGATAATGTATATACAGACACCTTCATGCTATTACACACATGCCCTAAAAGCGCATCTACCGCCCGCAACTCGCAGCAGGCCTTGAGGATGAAGCGCGGCCGCGCTTTGCCGGGGGGCTGCCGTGCCGGGGAGAGGGGAGGGCAGGCGGGGCAGGGACCCCCCCCCGGCCGGGCACCGGCTGCGGGGGAGCCCCCCGGGAGCCGCCGCCCGCCGCCGCCGACGGTAGATGGCAGCAGACGGCGGGGAATGGGCGAGTCCCGCAGCGCGGCGGCGGCGGCACCGGGGGGGACGCGCGGCGGGGGGCTGCCCGCCCGCCCTTTACGCCGTTTTATTCTCTTTTCCTAAATAAACAAGCAGGATGCCAAGATGGGAGACCAGTCGGGAGCAAACCGAACCCCCCCTGCCCCACACACACACGCATCGGGGGTGCACGGAGGTTTCTCGGTCATCCCATCCCGGATCGGGTTGAAATGGTTAAGAGGACCTGCCCGCACCGAGGTGCGTGGTTTCCACAAGTGGTTGCCCACGCAGGATGTGGAAGAATCGGCATAAAAAGCATTTTGGAACAAGGTTTATAAATTATATTATTTGTTTCTATTTTCTCCCCTTACGAATAGGGTTTAAAAAAAAACCAAACAAAAAAACCCACAAAAAAACCAAAAAACCGAGGAGCGGAGAGACTGGGGGAAAAGGGAGAACAGGCGATTGAACCCGCGTTCATTTTTTCCACCCTGTGATTTATGAAAAATGTAACAGGTTAGGGAAGAAACGGCTTTTAAAAATGTCTTTCTGTGTATTACTTCCACGACTCGCGATCATTTACTCTTGTCCACACAATATTCAGGCACAGTCAGTTTAGATGAGATAAATCGTCACGTCATAAAATGGTTTATGCTTAAGTAATGAATCTTCTCTTACTCAATCTCGCTTCACATGCACATTATCTTATTTAAAAATCACCTCGTAACAGTAGCAATTAGT
>JAWWEU010000523.1:0-10468 GCA_035583155.1 Acropternis orthonyx | reverse complement strand
GGGGCTTGGAGCAACCTGGGCTGGTGGGAGGTGTCCCTGCCCATGGCAGGGGGTGGGACTGGGTGGGCTTTAAGGTCTCTTCCAGCCCAAACCACTCTGGGATTCCATGATTTATATATTCCTGAGGATGTCAGAAGGGATTTTCAGAGGGTGGGTGGAACACAACCCTCTGACCCCCTCACAGGGAGGACTCCTCATTCCCCACCACCGAAAGAGGTGAGCTGGTCAGAGACAACCTGTAACTCCAACCTTGCTGAGGAAAGGCTGGATGAAGCTCCCAGAAAAACCGCAGTTAAACTTTATCCAAGTGACATTCTACAGATCCTAAACTCCTC
Source organism: Acropternis orthonyx (assembly GCA_035583155.1). Taxonomy (NCBI): domain Eukaryota; kingdom Metazoa; phylum Chordata; class Aves; order Passeriformes; family Rhinocryptidae; genus Acropternis; species Acropternis orthonyx. The sequence goes on along the minus strand of JAWWEU010000523.1, from coordinate 10,133 downwards.
TACATGCACTTCTGTGACAGAAATAAGTCTTTCCCCTACAGAAATTATAGAATGCCAGAACGGTTTGGGTTGGAAGGGACCTTAAAGCTCATCTCATTCCACCCCCTGCCGTGGGCAGGGACACCTCCCACTACCCACACACGGGGACAAAAACACATGGAATTTGTTCACAGAGTGAGTTTCTTTCGCAGACATGAAATATTTGAACTAAAGCTCCCACAAAAAAAACCCCCACACAGCAAAATGCAACCACCACCAACACCCAGACATGTGCATGACCCCCCCCAAACCCAGAAAAAAGCACGGTGACAGGTTTAAAACAGACACAAATGAGAACTCAGAGCAAACCAAGCCCAGCGGGGCTGAGTGCCAGGGCTGAGGGCACGGGGCGGGTGGGCAGCTGTGAGCAAACCCTCCACTCGAGGCTGAACAAACCAAGGCAAATAAAGGAAATCTGGGATAAAAAGCCTGGCTCCTGCCCCCACAGGATGCCAGCAGAGCCCTCCTGCAAGCCCAGGGCCCAGACAACACCCCTCTGCTGTGGAGGCACATGGGAATTGTCACCATGTGCTCGGAGCTGGAGCCTTCAGAGCCTGTGCTTAACTCCCCCTGAGCCCTCTTCCCTGCCCAGCACCCCCCAGTACTTCCAGCACTCTGGAAAGCCCCAAGCACTTCTTAAGAAATGCAAATTATTCACATCCCTCTTTTCTGCACCTGATGAACGGGGAAAGGGAGGTTTATGACACCTAAAAATGTAAGCCCAAGGAAAGGCTCTCACACACCAAGCCTCGACCCCGAGGGAATTTTTAAAGGCAAGTTACAAACTTGGAAATGTTTGCAGGTCTCACTTCGGCAGGGCCCACTCCAGCCCAGCAGAAGAGGTGTAGGGAAGCCAAAACAACCCAAAAAGCTGCGATTCTCCAGCCATAATGAGAAATTACTCCCCCAGCAGGGCTGTTGTGCCCTGTGCTCCCGTGTGACTGTCCCCAAGGCCTGACGCCAGAGCTGACAGCTGACATCGGAGCTGACACTGGGTGGGCAATACCAGACAGTAACGTGTGACACACGAGCCCAAGGGCACCGTAGGAATGATTTTAAGTGCCTCAGATGAGGCTCCTGCAACCACCACCCTGAGTTTCGCTGTTTCAGACACATTTTCACGTCACCCTCCTGGAAGGATGAATTTCTTGTTGCCTTGAAGTGTTCAAGGCTCCATGTCTTAGCCAGGAATGAGGCATCAGGATTCCAGGGAACACACGTGGCCGCTGAGCAAACACCTCTGCCTTTGTTCCTTTCCTAGAAATCCCATCCTTGGCAGCTCCAGCTGCCCTTGCCATGTCCTAATTCCAAAGGCATCCATGCATCCCATCCCTCCTCCTCCTCCTCCACATCCTCCCTGCCCCACAGGGACATTGCACAGCACTGCAGGTGTCACACCAGGAAAAGGACGAGGCAAGTCCAGATGTTATTTTTAATGTCTGTAAGAAGACGGATCCCAAATTTCTGGACACTTCAAGTGTGTATCAAACATGCACAGATACTCGGGAAGGGAAGGTGGAAGGGAGGAGGATGAAGGGAGAAGAGAGAAAAGAGAAGAGAAAAAGAGAAGGCAACTGAACCTGGTCTAGTGAAAGGTGTCTCTGTCCATGGCAGAGGGTGGAAGAAGATGAACTTTGAGGTCCTTTCCAACCCCAACCAGTCTGGGATTCGTCCTGTGATTCCATGAAATGCAGGTTTAACTCTTCAGCCACTCTGTGCACACAGAGCTGGGCTCGCTCTGAGTTCAGAGGAGGGCTTAGCTCTGTGCAGGTGCTGCACACAACTCAAGCCCAGGGCACTGCCAGGGACATTATTTGGTGTTCCTGTTCCCTCTGCAGGACAATTCTCATCTGGCATCCCGGGGTCGCCCCTACTCCTGAATCGCACAGGATTTCCCACCTGATGGCAACACACGCACTACAACTCCCTTTGTTCGCCCACCAACACCTTTCTAATTGAATCCTTTCATCTCAGAGACGCTTCACCTGCTCACCCTCCAAGACATCCAGCTCGTGCTTTTCCCGGTGCACGAGCCCTGTAAACACACAAAACTTGTATTCCATCAAAATCCCCCCCGCCCCGAGGGATGTTTATAAACCACGGAGCAGCCGGGACCGTGACGGGAATTGTGCTCAGCCCCACACACTCACAGCCCCCACCCCGAGCCCTTCGAGGGCGCTGGCAAGGGCAGGACTCAGCTGCCTAAATCAGGGAATTAGGGAATTACTGATGTTGGAAAAGACCTCCAAGACCACGGAGCCCAACTGCTGACCCGCCACCACCTTGTCAACCAGCCCAGGGCACAGAAAGGGGAAAACTATCCCACACACCTGCTCCTCCTCCGCTCCTTCAAGGTAGAGCTGTCCTAATTCCTGACTATAACCCACCTCAGAGAGTCAGGATGGTTCCAGAGGGGGAATCCAATTATGCCTCAGTTTTCCACTGAATACCCAAGTACCTTGACAAAAATATATTGCTGCCCCTGTGAGTAAAAATACCACAGCTTGGGAACTAGTTTTGGAGCAGGGAGTGGCTGGTCCGAGTCAGGCCAGCTGAGTAACAGTGTTAGTGCAGGTGTCAGGCAAGGGTATGATGTGGAATCCCAGAATATTCCGGGCTGGAAGGGACCCACAGGGATCGTGGCCCTGCAGAGACACCCCACCAATGCCAGCTCCCAGCAGGAGGAGCTGGGCAGGCCGGCAGCACGCTCAGCCCCTGGGGCTGGGAGAACACGAGGGCTGAGGGGAAGGGACCGCAGCCAAAGGAGCTCCGGCTCTCCTCGGCTTCCCACGCCGGGAGCTCGGGAATGGATGGGAATTGGGTTAAAGAGCTCATGGGCTCCCGCTGCAGCCGAGCATGGCACAGAATGCCAAGGAGCTGTGCCTGAGCCAGAGCTCTCCGGTGGCACATGACTGGGATGGCCAGAATTAATTCCATGGCGGCAGCGACCAGCCCCCAAGCTGGCACCACGACAGGGGGCACAGGAACACCTCGGATCCCGCTGCAAACCTTACAAAACCAAACAAAACCACCCTTCTCTATGCTAAGTATGATCCGGCCCTGGCACAGCCTGCCTGGGGAGGATGCGCAGCCACATCCTCAGGGGCCAAACGGGATCCAGCCCTGAGAACCTGCCGGGGGCACCTCAGCCCATCCCTGACTCCAGGAAAACTCCCAGGATCTGCAGGTGGTGGGAGAAGCAGCAGGAACCCCACAGCAAACACATCCTCTCTGGCAGACCGTCACCTTTAGCTGGAGCTGGCAAAGAAAAGCAGATTCTTCCCAGCAATGGTACATCCTTGTCCTACTCACACCTCATTATCCTTATCCGAAAGAACTCCGAGATGTTATCAGGCATATCCTGGGTGTTGGGCGCCGCCGGATGCCTCGGGGAAGACATGGCCCCAGAACAGCCAAATCCACATGGATGAGCTCAGACACAGCTCCTTTACACGGAGCGTTGGGGGGCAGCGGGGTCAGCTCCCTTTCCAAGCCTCGGCACGGCTCCCATTCCCGATGATCCCTGCGTGGGAGCCGTGTGTGCCTGGAGCTGCTGCGCTTCCCTCAGCTCCAGGGCCTCAACCCAAGACCAGCCCACGGATTCTGCAGCTCTCAGAACCAAGGGAGGCTCTCTGGGAGCCTTGCTGGGAGCATTCTCACGAGACCTAAAGTTTGGGGCACACCTGGAGAACTTTGGGACATCTCCCTCGGTGCACCCCTGCTCCCAGCCTCCCCCACGCTCCTCACCTGCCCCTCCAGTTCTTTGGGAAGCTCTGAGGGATCACCAGCATGACCCGAGGGTTAATTTTTGCAGCACGAAGTGAGGGGATGGAAGAGAGCCCCAAACCAAAGGAGCAGATCGGACCCGAGCGGCACGAGCTGCCACCAACACGGAGCGGCAACACGGAATTTCCACAGGACCAGGGCGGTGATGGCACGTCCAGGGGAGCAGCTGCCTTCAGAATGAATGCAAATGCACTCACGGATGGCAATGGAGCTCTGGGATGGTGCTCCACCACCACAGCCCCTGCAGGGGTGGCACCCCCAGCCAGGTCCCAGCACGCCCATTCCCAGCCGGAGACAGCGGGCAGCCCCATCCTTGCAGCAGGCTGCCTCTGGGAGCGTCCCCTCTCCACCCCGGCAGGCACCGGAGGTTCCAGAGGGACCGTAAATCCCGGCATTACCAAGGCTGCAACCAACTGCTCCCGATGACGCCCCTCGGGAACACGTGCTGGGCCTTCTGTGGGCGCGCGCGGCCGGCTGCGGGAGCAGGCACAGCACAGCAGCCCCCCCCCCAGCCAGGATCCCAACCCTCCCAACGTGGAATGCTGCCTTGGATCAGCAGCACTGGGTCACAGCACCACACTAGGGCACGCCGCACCTCCACACCGAGGGTACCAAACAGCCACAGGAACACTGGAGGGGAGATTTAAGAACTTGCCACCTGGAAATTGAGCTCCCAAATGGAGGGTTTAGTGGCCTCAGCACTCCGAGGGTGGCAGGGTTGGGAATTCACGGTTGCCTTGCTACACGGCTTTGGGATTGTCCTGCTCATGGCAGATCTCTGAGGGCTCAAGAGCAAACACCTCAGAGGGGAGACAAAGCCCATCCTGCTCTTCAACTGACCAAGAGTTCAAAAGAACATCCACGGAAGATGAAGCGGAAGAAACACGCTGGGGAAAAGGGCTACAAAAGCACTGGAAGGGGCTGCCCAGGGAGGTTTGGAGTGCCCAGCCCTGGAGGTGCCCAAGGCAGGACTGGCCGTGGCACTCAGAGCTCTGGGCTGGGGGACAGGGTGGGCATCGGGCACAGGGTGGGCTCCCTGGGCTGGGGGGGCTTTGGCAGCCTCAGGGATTCCGGGATTCCAAAAGCAGCCTCAGCTTTCCTGACCATGCACTCCCCTGCCTACCCCATGTCCCTTTATTTATGCATTCATTGAAATCCCTGTGTCACAGGAACGAGCCTGGGCTGGCTGTTCCCAACAGGAATTGCAGTCTTGCTGTGCTCAAGTAGCTTTTCCTGAGATCCAAGGGCTGGCAACTCAAGCACCACGAAGGTGCTTCAAATATAACTGTGATTTCCATAAAATATCACTCCTGGTGCCCGTGAGGAGCGGCAGGATCTCCCAGGTATCTCAGGATTTGACTGTTTCCATTAACATTCCAAGGAGGGTCTGGAGGCATGGAATACAGTCAAGGGGATGTCCCTGCTCCCCAGGGAATGGCCACAGCTCCGAGGCTGCCAGAGCTCCAGGGGGATTTGGACAACGGGACAGGGACAGGAGGGGATTGTTGGGGTGTCTGTGCAGGGCCAGGGGTTGGACTGATGATCCTTGGGGGTCCCTCCCAGCTCAGGATATTCCGGGATTCTAAGTGGAAAGGAAAACCCCTTCTTATGCCAGCGCAGCCCTTTCCAAGGGCTCAGCAGATCCTGGCTGGAATTTGGAGGTGCCCACACCCCATGCCTGACCCCCTACTCAGGAAAACACCCACACCGGGCAGTCCCTTCCAATGCACAGGTGAAATCAGGGAATGTGGGACCCCAGGGCACGGAGAACATTCCCAGTGGGAGCAGCAGCACAGCCCTGGCAGCTCCAAACATCCCGGCTGGCGCCTGGCCCTGCTCCTGGGAACAGCACACCCAGCTGGGCACAGCTAATTAGTGTTCCTTTGCTGCTCAGTTAATGAGCCCCGGCACTGCCACCGGGCTGTCTGCACTTCAGGGTGCCTGCAAAGGGCATCTTCCCGGCCTGGGAAGCACTGGGATAAGTTCCTTCTGCACGGGGAGGGGGACAGGTCCTCACAGTCCCAGGTGCAGGGGAGAAGCAAAGCCCTCTGTGTCCCACGGGATGAGGGCAGGGAAGAGCCATCGACCTGCTGCTCCTCCGCCCACAGAGCATCCTTGAATTCTCACTCAGGGACATCACTTCCTCCAGATGCCCACTCGAGGGGAGCTTCCCACCACCAAAGGTGCCCCCAACTGAGCTGGCACAGGGTGAGGGCAGGGGGGGCTTTTGGGCAGGAGATGTCTCAAAGCAACCCCCGCAACTCATCCCTCACACAAGGCAGCAGTTCTGCAACCCAAATCCCCACCCCGGTTCCCTTTGGGCAGGGAGGTCCCTGCCAGCTTTCCGAGGGCAGTGGCTCAATCCCTTGGCACAATCCCACTTTTTGTTTCTCTGGCTCGTGTTTGAGCCTTCGAAGGAGGGTGAGATAAAGGCACAGCTGCCATGTCTGTGTCCCAGCCCGGCCCAGGGGACACGGGGCAGCCCCACCACACCCCTGATTTCAAGTGTCACCCAAGCCAATGCTGGAGCAGCAGGAGCCCAGGAGGGACAGCTGACAGCAAAGCTTCCTCTGAACGTGCCTTGAAAGTCCTGTGGCATCAAAACCGACTTGGCACCAACAACAACTGTCAAATCAGGCCAGGACCAGACACGGCCTTTTCCTGAATTTTCAGCAGCTATTTGGGGAATCTGAGCTGATGCTCTGGATTCAGAGCAGTTTGGTTTATATTGCAAGATACAAGGGTGAGTTGATGGACAAGGGTTAATGTCAGGAACTCCTCACAGGTCAGGGTGAGAACAAATCCCTAAATTTGAGCAAAGTGGTGGAAAATGGTTCACACAACAGTAAAAGTACCTATTGACAGGTAGGTTTGATGGGATGGGTGTTGCTGATGAGGACGTGGGTGTACCAAGGAGAGGGGGCACAGGGCAGCAGCTCAAATCCCCCCAAAAATCATGGAATCACAGCACCACTTAGGTTGGAAAAGCCCTCCAAGGCCATGGAGTCCAACCATTCCCACAGGACTGCCAAGCCCAGCAGCGCAGCACACCCTGCCAAGGAAGGGGAAGGTCAGAACAACCTGCCTTTCAAACCCACGCGGAATGCAGGGAATTCCACCCAAAACCTCATGCCCAAAGTCACCCAAACCCTGGGGAAGTTCCGCTGCACCTCCCCAGGACCACGGGATGTGCAGGAATGGGTGCTCCGTATGGGAGATGTCGGCTCACAGCGGATCCAGGGAGGAGCTGGGAGAGCGGCTGGGACTGTTCCAGCTGGGAAACGGGTCACTCCAACAGGACTTAGCTCGTAATCACAGCCCCTGCAGTCATCCCTGGAAGGGTAGAAACCCCCAGGAGCAGCTGCAGGAGGTCCTGCCCTGGTGTCCCCCCAGCGCCCGGAGCTGCTGCCGCGGCATCCCCCGGCATGGGAGGCAGGAGGGAGCCCCGGCCCACAGGGAATGTCTGTGCCCCCCACTGATCAGCCAGGAGCTTGGCTCAAGCCCTGAAACAGGATTTACATGCCCTGAAAGAAATCCCAGCCCTGGGGAGCAGCGGGAGCCAGAGCCCGAGCCCCCCCGCCCCGCACAGGAATTGCTCTCCCATGCCATGCCAACCTGTGAATGAGGCAGGCTTTGATGGGAAGAGAGGAAATTTTCCATGGATAAAAGACACAATCCTGCACATGCTACGGGCTTAGCGGGCCCCCGGGCTGATCCATATGGCAGCTCCGTAAGGGAATGCAGCCCGAGTGTTGTCTCTGTGCTCCCATTGTTTGTGGATCTAATATCTTGGCTCTGCCTGTAAAACCAGAGCACAACCCGGGCCGAGCAAGTGGGGACCAAAGAGCTGCTCACCCTTCCTCTTTAAGGCAGCAAAACAATCCCAACCAATCTCTTATTCAAAGTGACTGGCTTTGCTGCCAAGTGCCCGAGCTGGTGGGTGCTGAGGAGCAGCGAGCCAGGGCTGTCTGCAGCCCAAACACGCCAGAATCCCTCCCTGCCTCCTCACCTGCCCCAGCTCACGCTCCGAGAAGGAAAACAAGCATCCCCCCTGGGAAAGGGCCAGGGGACACTCGCTGCCCCGGGCTGACACACCGGGAGGTTTCTCTGCGGCGCTGACCGTGGCCGAGATGTTGTTTTTATAAATATTTGCAAAGCTTGATTACAATGAAAATATTCCAAACACTTTTTCCCCCCCCCACACCCCTTGTAGAAAGCAGCCATCAAAACCTGTTGCCAAAGATTCCCTTGGAGGGGTTGGAGCCCAACAGACCGGAGCACAAGGAAGAACAAGTGAAAGGCAAAACTGGGGCGCTGGAACAGCTCCCGTGTCCAAACACAGACAGGAGGGCAAGCACAGATGAAAGGAACAATTAGGACAGAGAGCAAGGGGTGGCGAAGCTGCCCCATGTGGGCCCAGGGCAGGTGGGTGGATGGAGCCCTTTGCCAGGCAGATGGGAATGGCCTCATCCCAGATGGACACGCGGCTCCGACGGGCCATCACGGAGCAGGAGGCCACGGCAAGGTGACAGCAGGGCTGGAGCGTGCCCAGGGCAGGGAACGGAGCTGGGGAAGGGGCTGGAGCTCCAGGAGTGGCTGAGGGAGCCTGCAGAAAAGGAGGCTCAGGCTGCAGGAACCTGATGTTCTCAGAGGGCTTTTCCAAGCCAATCAATCCTGTGATTCCACGACACCGAGTCACCTGGAAAGAACAGCACCATCCTCTGCAAGCAAACAGTACCCCCCTCCTCTTCACCCAAAGAACCGATTTCAAGCCCTTTGCTCATCCCAGCTAATCCTGGATGTTCTTGGGCCAGGCAAGAAGGAATTTCTGGCTATCACTGTGACCAAAACGCCCACTAGCCAGGCTGGTAGGAAAAGGGAACACAAGCATTTGGAGGTCTAGGCTGGGATTCCACAGCCAGTGCTCCCCATTAATATGGGGAATATTAACATTCACGTCATTAAAAGAGGCACTTTTACTGCTCTCAGTCACACAATTAATACCAGCTAAACTTCCGGGCTGTTGGTTTAAAATGAGACCAAAAGAGAGCACCACAAAGCCGGTGTGAAACCCTTCACCACCACATCCTTCTTAATTCCCCTGTGCAGGAGCAAAAGCAGGATCTGCTGGGTAATGCCCACGCTCAGCTTTGCCAAGAAAAACACAACCAGCTCCATTAGAGCACCCTGGGATTAGCAAAGATGATGAATTCCCACATCACTGAACTCAAACCAGCACCCTTAATGCCTCTTCCAGGCAGAGACATCCACTCCCAAGACATCAGGGAGCTAATGGTCAGCAGTCTGCAGGGGACAGCTTTGGGAGGAGCTGCAGGGATCCCCCAGCAGTGCCTTCCTGAGCAGGACAACCCCAGATTCCCGGTGGCATCCTGGATATGATCCTGATGGCAGCCTTAATACGATCAGAGAAGTGGCTCTGCTCTTTGGCACTCCAAATTCCTTCTGCTAGAGCTGCAGAGAGCAAGGGATGCTTGGGAAGTCCAGCTTCCAGTCTTCCAGCCCTGCCTGAGAGCTGTGCTCGCAGCTGAAGGACATCCACATGCAAAAGAAGAACCCCAATGCCCCAAAATGGCAAAGAATTACCAGAAGATTCACAAAAGGTCACGCTGGGCAAGAAAGTGACCACCTGTGAAAGAGGAGAACGAGGCAACACTGCTCTTTAATCACACAGTCATGGAATCCCAGGACAGTTTGGGTTGGAAGGGACTTAAAGCCCATCCAGTCCCACTCCTTGCCATGGGCAGGGACACCTCCCACTATCCCAGGCTGCTCCAAGCCCCATCCCTTGGATACTGTATTTCCTGCAGCTCCCTCTGTGCCTCCGCCTGTGAGGGGGCACCTCTCGCGGTGCTTCGTTAATAAATCTTCCACAAGTGCCCTGAGCACCCAGGCTGAAGGCAATGCTCCCTGTGCACAGCAGGTCACCTCTGGAAGCACATCCCAAGGGACAGTGCTCCAGTGTAACTGGAAAGCAGGGAGCAGCCCTGCACCAGCCCCCGCGGCGCCGCCCCGCCGTGCTGGGGATCGCTCAGCCCCTGGCAGAGCTCAGCACCAGCCCGAGACCTCGGGCCTCTGTCCAAAAGCATTTGGATGGATGGATGGATTGGTGGATGGATGGATGGATGGATGGAGGGATGGATGGAGGGATGGATTGGTGGGTGGATGGATGGATGGATGGATGGATGGATGGATGGATGGATGGATGGATGGATTGATGGATGGATGGATGGATGGATGGATGGATGGATGGATGGATGGATGGATGGATGGATGGATGGATGGATGGA
>JAWWEU010000522.1:0-10474 GCA_035583155.1 Acropternis orthonyx | reverse complement strand
TCCCAACGGTCAAGTGGTCCCAACGGCTAGTGCCATCGGGACAGCCTTGACCGAAGGGCTTTTCATGGGTTTTTCCTCTCTTTTGAGCTGTATAAATACTAGCCAAACACCCCATGTTTTCATTTTCAAATTCTCTCCCTCTTGAAAGCATTTGACAAGATACAAAGTGCTCTTGCAAGAACTAAAATATTGTGCTTCCTTGTCTTCTCGGGTTTACCAAGTTTAAGGAGCTCATTTTCGTTCAAGTGAAGAAAGTCTTCAAGAACAAGGTTTGACAACTCTTTTCTATAACAAAATGGAAGGAAAAAATCAAGGTATTTCTCATTCTCATACCTTTTTCTTCTTATTTTTCAGATTTATGGCATCAAGTACCATGCAAAGGGATGTTGAAAGTGAAGAAGAAACTAGTGTTGATGAGACCATAGTAGTAGAGAAATCCTCTAGGGTACTTAGGTCACAAACTAGGCATAGTTCTTCACAAATAGGGGTTTCTTCAACCCAAGAAATTTTCCTTGTGGATAACACTCCCATATTAAGGATAGGAATTATGCATAATGAATCTAATATCCCACATGTGATTAGATATAGTTTTGCAAATGAGAATTTTGACTTCCCATATGTAGATGAGGATGAGGTTCGGGAAAGGGAGCTATATAAGCCTCCCATGCAACGTAGGTCATTGGACCCGAAAGCACTAGAATGTGAAGAACCTAATTCACTCATGTATCTTGAAACATTTTCAAAACCTATCTCTTTGGATGTCATGAAAAATGCTTATAAAATTCCTTCCATGTTTCAATTCAAGCATTATGAGAATGTATTGATATGTGATCCTCCATGCAATTACATAGGAATTTATGTTGCACACCTTAAAGCGGGTTTAAGGTTTCCATTGTTGCCTCTTGTGAAAGACATATGCATTTTTTGGCAAATTCCTCTTGCACAATTAACTCCAAATTGCATTAGAACTATCATAGGATTTGTCATCCTTTGCAAAGCATGTGGAGTTGTAGTATCATTAGAACTCTTTAGGTTCTACTTTGTCATGGTTCAAAAATATTCCGTTGGGAAAGGAAGAGGTTGGTTTTATGCTCAAAAAAGGGCCGGTGCTAAGGAACTTTTGCAATTGCCTTCTAGCATACATAATTGGAAGCAAGAATTTTTCTTTGTAAATCATCCAAGCTTGGATAATATGAAAATTGCATGGAATCAAGCTAAGTCCTTGGACAATAGCAAGCCCGAAGGGATTGATAAGGATGTCACAAACATGCTTGAAAGGCTTGATTTTGCCTTGCCAATTGGAGAGAGTTGGAATCCTTCCTTGTTTCTTGATGGAAAAGTGTATCAAGAAGGGACTTTCAATATGAAAAAATTGAGTAAATACTATTACTCTTTCCCTCCATTTATTTTTCAAGTGATACTTGATTTTCATGTTTCTAATCTTTTCCTTGTTTTTTGTAGAAGCAAATATCGTCCACATGTTGTCTTGTGCAAAGGAGAAGAGAAACTCTCCCATAACAAGGAAAGCTTCACGATCCAAAATAGATGATACCCCTTCTAGTGGATCCGGGATGAAAAGGAAAACCTGTAGCCATGTTGGTGACAAGGGAAAAGAATTGGATTCTACTATCCAAGGCACACAATTGTTCTCGGATGATGAAGGGCAAACACCTAATGTTCAAGCTCTTTCCTCTCATGGTCCTAAAGTGACCGAAGAGGTTGGAGGAGTGAGGCGTTCGGGCAAGGAACCCATGCAAGCTACATCTCAAGAAGAAGGAACTTTTAGGCCAAAGTGGCATCTCAAAGATACCGATGCTATTGATAATGAGTTGAAAGCGGCCCAATTGCTCCTATTTTTGACTCCAAATGGAGAAAGGGAAAGAATGAGATCCTTGGGCCTTGGCAAAGTGGAATCTATGTATTACCAAGCACAATCTCAAGTAAGTGTGCAAAAAATGCCTTTTAATAATTTCTTTCTTCAACTTGAATGTTGATTTTGTCTAACATATTTCCTTCTTCCTTTTTGTAGGCCTTGACCTTTGGACAAGAATTATTGAGGGAAGGAAGGATGAATAGAGATAGGGTTTCTACCCTTGAGGCCATCTTGAATGTCAAGAATAAAGCTCTTCAAGAAGCGGAAAAGTCCAAGAAAAAGTTTCAAGATGAGAATGAAACTTTAAAGAAGGACTTGGAAAAGATGAAGGAAGCCCTTTCTTCCATGGAGGAAAAGCTTCAAAAATGTGAGGAAGAGAAGACCATCAAATTGGAAGAATGTACCAAGGTCCTCAAAGAGCATCACAACTTTGTTGAAGAGATGAATGCTAAAGTTCTTGAAGAAGAACGCAAAATTCAAAAGTTGAAGGAAGCTCTTGATGCTAGGAATGCTATCTTTGGATCGGGCTTAATGGAACATGAAATGACCGAAGCGGCCAAGAGGGCGGGTTGTGAGCATTTCTTGAAGACTAACGATGGAAAGGGCCTCATCATGAGGTTGATGGAAGGGTCGGTCAAGATGACCCTTGTGGAGGCCGAGAAGGCTATCAAGCAAGCTCATCCCGAGTTTGTTTTTCCTCCTAGCCTCCAAACTCTCCTTGATGATGAAAGTGTGGTTTCATTGTTACCTTGGCAAGATGGCTTCGATTTTAATCAAAATGCCAAGCCTTTTTCATCTCCCGAAGAGAGTGAGGGTGAGTCCTCAAGTGAGAACCAAAAAGATGGTTCTTGATTTGTAATAGAAAGTAGGACTTTTGTAATAGCAAGCATATCCACTTTTGATAGAAGGAATTTTGGATATTATTGTAAAAAAGATCCATGAGGATCAACATTGTAATTCCATTTGGGTAAATGAAAAGCTTGCTCCCTTTTTGTGCATTATTCTTCTTTATTAATTGATAAAGATCCATCGGGATCAAAATTAAAAATGAATTCAATCATTGGCAAATATCAATTAATATTGAAGAAATTCTCATTCAAATAGTGTGAATCAATACATGAATATCTCAATTCATTAAAATGAATTTAAGAAAAAATGTAAACAAGTCCCATCGGGACGTTCATAAGAGATCCCTTTCGGGATGTACAAAGGGAAGCTTCATCTTTGGGGAAAGCAAAACTATTGAAAGGATTTTACACTTGGACCCTCCTTAGGGAATCACTATCGGGATTCACCTTAGGGATTCACCTTAGGGATTCACCTTTGGCCTTAGGGATTCACCATAGGGATTCTCCTTAGGGATTCACCTTAGGGATTGAACCTTAGGGACGAATCAAGGAAAAAATCTTTTCAAGTTGATTGCATTCCATGTCCTTGCAATTATCCTTCCATCCATATCTTCAAGCTTGAAACTTCCATTGCCATTGTCTTTTACCACGATGTAGGGTCCTTCCCAATTGGCATCAAGCTTTCTTCCGGGATTTTGTCTGCTTGCTTCGTTCTTTCTTAGCACGAGACTTCCGGCTTGGATGTGACTTGGCTTTACTTTCTTATTATAGGACCTTGCGATTCTCCTTTTGTACTCCGATTCTAGAATTGCAGTTTTGTCCCTTATATGATCTAACAAGAGAAGGTTTTCAACCAACTTTTGATCATTAAGCTGAGGATCAAAATATTGCAATCTAGTAGAAGGGATATCAATTTCTATAGGCATAAGAGCCTCTGTCCCAAAACATAAATTGAAAGGAGATTCTTGGGTCCGGGAATGAGGCGTAGTTCTATAACTCCAAAGGACTTTAGGTAATTCATCAACCCATTTACCTTTGGAAGAATCGAGCCTCTTCTTCAAGCCTTGTAAAATTGTTCTGTTGGTCACCTCCGCTAAACCATTAGTTTGAGGATGTGCCACAGAGGAGAATCTATGATCGATATTCATCTCTTCGCAAAACTCCTGAAATTCAAGAGAAGCAAATTGTGTTCCATTATCTGTAATTAAGATCCTAGGAACACCAAATCTTGTAATGATATCATTGAAGAAAAAGTCTCTAATTACTTTTGATGTGATTGAAGCTAGGGGCTTGGCTTCAACCCACTTGGTAAAGTAGTCGATGGCCACGATCAAGAATTCCCTATTTCCTGGGGCCTTCGGGAATGGTCCCAAAAGATCCATTCCCCATTGGCAAAAAGGAATCGGGTTACATAGGGAAGTGAAAAGCATAGAAGGGTTGTGATGAATGTTAGCATGAAGTTGACACTTAAGGCAAGTTTTTACCAGTGTCTTGGCATCTTCTTCTACGGTAGGCCAAAAATAACCAGTCCTCATGACTTTTCGAGCAAGGCTTCGGGAGCCGATGTGTGCTCCGCAAATCCCTTCATGAACTTCCCTAAGGACTTTTTCTCCTTCCTGTGGACTTAAACACTTAAGTAAAGGCCAGGAGAAGGTTCGTCTATATAGATCATTGCCAACAATAGTGTATCTAGAAGATACCTTCTTGATCTTCATGGCTTCTTCGGGATCATCAGGTAAGTCCCCATTAGCAATGTACATGTAAATGGGATCCATCCACGTAAGGGGAGGATCTCCTGAACCCATAAAGACAAATTCTATGTCAATGGAACGTACTTGCAAAGGTTCAATCCAAATGGTACCCGATGGGTGTCCTTCAAGATCATCAAGTTTTAACTTTGATAAAATGTCAGCTTCATAATTTTGTTTTCGAGAAATGTACTCAACTCTGACATAATCAAACTTTTCTAAATGGTTCTTACACAAGTTGAGATATTTTTGCATATTCTCACCTTTGGTTTCATAAGATCCATTTACATGGCCCACAAGGAGTTGAGAATCCGTCCGGGCAATGAGGTTTTTAATCCTCAAATTTTCAGCAGCCTTCAATCCTGCTAAGAAAGCCTCATACTCGGATTCATTATTACTCAAAGTAATCTTATACTTTAAAGCATAAATGAATTTAATACCTTCGGGGCTTTTGATAACGAAGCCCGCGCCCTTATGATCCTTCGCCACAGAGCCATCGGAATAAAGATACCAACATTCCTGAGAAGAAGGAATTTGATCTTTGTTAGGTAAGCTCTTTGGAGGATCGGGAATGGTACACTCTTGTACAAAATCTGCAAGGACTTGAGCTTTAATAGTTTTCCTTGGAAGATACTCAAGGTGAAATTCTGAGAGCTCAATTGTCCATTTAAGAAGTCTTCCCGAGGCATCGGGTTTATGTAGAATTCTCCTAATAGGAGCATTAGTAAACACATGGATAGTATGTGATTGAAAATAAGGTTTTAACCTTCTTGAAGTGACTACTACAGCCAAAACATGCTTCTCAAGGTTGGAATACCTAGTTTCCGGTCCTTGGAAGATGTGACTAACGTAGTAGATGGGTTTGAGAATCTCTTCCCGGTTGGCACATAGTACCGAACTAAATGAGTGTAGCCCGATGGCTAAGTAAAGGTGTAAAATTTCACCCAAAATAGGCGATACCAGAATGG
This sequence comes from Acropternis orthonyx, assembly GCA_035583155.1. Lineage (NCBI taxonomy): Eukaryota > Metazoa > Chordata > Aves > Passeriformes > Rhinocryptidae > Acropternis > Acropternis orthonyx. The sequence continues at coordinate 5,037 of JAWWEU010000522.1, read as the reverse complement.
GAGGAGAAGAAAGATAATCTTTTACCTTCTGGAAAGCTTTTTCACATTCTGCCGTCCATTCGAAGGGGGTTTTGGATTTGACGGCTTCATATAAGGGGAAGGCTCTCTCTCCCGAAGCTGAGAAGAATCTAGTCAAGGATACTATCCTTCCAATGAGCTGCTGAAGTTGCTTTTGAGTAGTTGGAGCCTTCATGTCCATGATTGCCTTTATTTTCTTCGGGTTTGCTTCAATTCCCCGATTGGATACCATGTATCCTAAGAATTTCCCAGCTTCAACACCGAAGGAACATTTCTTCGGATTCAGCTTTAAGCCGCAAGCCTTCAATTTTTGGAAAATTTCCAAAATATCGGCAATGAAAGTCCTCTCGGTCTTGGACTTTATGAGGATGTCGTCAATGTAAGCCTCAGCGTTCTTGCCAATGTTGTCCTTCAACATGTTGTTTACAAGTTCTTGAAACTCAGCTCCTGCGTTCTTGAGGCCGAAAGGCATCCTCGTATAACAATATAGACCATCAGGGGTGATGAAGGATGTCTTTTCTTCATCTTCCTTGGCCATGCAAATTTGATGATAGCCCTTGTAGGCATCAAGGAAGGACAAGTACAGGTGTCCTGAAGTGGCATCAACAAGTTGATCAATCCTTGGCATCGGGTAAGGACGCTTTGGGATGACTTTGTTCAAATCAGTAAAATCTATGCAAACCCTCCACGATCCATCGGGCTTGGGTACTACCACTGGGTTTGCTAGCCATTCTGGAAATCTGACCTTCCTGATAATTTTGGCGTTGAGTAGATCGGCTACCTCCTTCTTGATGACCTCTTGCCGATCCAAGGTGAAATTCCGTCGTTTCTGACATATAGGCTTTGCATCGATAGGGATCCCAAGGTTATGCTCAGCAAAAGATCTTGGAACAGTGCCAAGTTCGGAAGGAGACCATGCAAAAATGTCTTTGTTGTCGGCTAGGCAATCTAAAAGCTCCTTCTTCAAAGTCCAAGGAAGAGACTTCCCGATGGTGACCTTCCTTTCTGGGTGAAGCACATCGATCTGGAATTCCTCCACATCTGTGCATGGGCTTAAACTTGTATTGTCGGCCCCGGCCATGTCGTCGATTTTTTCCATACTCGTCTTGTTCTCGATGCCTTCCAAAGTGTTCATGAAACATTCCTTAGCCAATTGGAGGTCGCCTTGGATCTTGTGAACCCTTCCATTTGGCATCGGGATGATGAGTTCATTGGCGGAGGTGTTGACCATTGCCTTCATGAGATTCAAGGCTGGCCTTCCCAGAATGATGTTGTATGGAGAAGGCGTCTCAACGAGAATGAATTCCGTTGTGATTGATTGAGACTTATTCAACTGAACTTCTAATGGTATTGTCCCGATGGCATATATGATAGATCCTGAAAACCCCATCAAAGGGACTTGTACCGGATTTACTTTTTCCATCGGGATGGACATCTTTTTGAAGGCATCTACATATAAGATGTTAGCAGAACTACCAGTATCTACTAATATGCGTTTAATGAAAAAATTTTCAATCAAAAGAGAGATAACTAAAGGCTTGTCATCATGAAAGTTAATATGATAGACAGAAGTATCGCTTAACCTTGGTTTTTTGGACCTTGGTTCTTCAACAAAAATTGATGAAATCACATTGATCACCTTTGGCTCATCTTGTTTGGATGAATTGTCAGAATTGGATGGCTTCATGTTGGAAGAACTATTCACAAGCTGCTTTGCCACAAATTCAAGTAGTTGCCCTCTCTTGATGGCATTCTCAATTTCTTTTTTCAAAGAAAAACAATTCTCCGTCGTGTGGCCAACGTCCTTATGATAAGCACAATAATAATTTTTGTTCCTTTTTTCCATTGGAACGGAAATCTTCTTGGGAGCTGGTAGAATGCCAAGTGATTCAACCTGGCTGAGAATATAAGCTCTAGAAACCGATAGAGGCGTGTAAGAACTGTTTCCCGAAGATCTCCAAGAATTATGTCGATCTCCAAGATCTGATGATCGACGATCATATTGTGATCGGGAGTAGCTACCTTTGCCATCATATTGGGATCGGGAGTAACTACCTTTGCCTCTGTAAGAACTTTGGTTGAAAGGAGGCCTATCTCCATCATCTCTTCTTGAATCTCTTGAAAAATGGGGGACTGTGAACTCGTCCTTCCCAAACCTTTGTTTTTTAACCGGAAGCTTGTTATCGGACTTGAACATCTCTTCTCTTTCAATCCTTCGCAATTCCCTCTTGGAACGTTCTAGTTCCTCTCCTTTAATCCACTTAGCAATCTTGCCATACAACTGCGTTGTGGTTTGCGGCTGAAGGATGTTGAGTTTCTCCGAATATCTTCCTGGCCTGAGGCCATTGCAAAAGGCCTCAATATAAGTAGCCTCTGTACAATTCTGAACCGTCAAGGTTTCCTCATTGAACCGCTTAAAATAGGCCGAAAGCTGTTCATCATGCCTCTGTCTAACATTATGAAGATGAATGCGAGGTCGCTTTTGTAAGGAACAGGCAGCAAAGTGTTGAATGAACATGTTACCAAAATGATGAAAACTCTCAATACTATTAGGAGGAAGTGAGAGAAACCAATCTAAAGCTTGTCCCGATAGAGTATTAGGAAAGCATTTACAAAGTAAGGCATCATCAGTTGCATACATAAACATGGCAGTAGTGTAATGCTTTAAATGAGTTTCTGGATCAGAAGAACCATTATATCTAGGTAACGAAGGTGGTCTAAAATTCAAAGGGAAAGTAAGTGTCTGATACTCATGCTTCAAAGGATTGGAAGCAATAATGTTCCACGGTGTAGATGATGGTTGAAAAGTAGGCAATAAATGTTTCAATTGATCATACATATCATGAACCTTGTTATCAGTAATAGAAGAATGACCAAGGTGAGTAGACTTAGCTCTGTCTGTGGGAGTAGAGTGATCGTCCACATGGTGAGGATGATGCGAAGAACCGGCAAGATTAACCATCGGAACTTTGTTGAAGGGAAGATGTGGATCGGAATTTGAAGGTCCAGGTTGAGGAGCCTCAGTAGGAGGAGGATCATGTCGAGGAAAGGCGGTGCCATCAGGAGCTTCATTACTCTGAGAATTTTGTCTCCCTTGGCGTTCCTGAGTCTCCTTGAATCGAAGATATTCTTCGAACTCCTTCTTATGAGAAAGCATGAACTCGATGTCCTTACCACGATCAAGAGATCGATGAAACTCCTCATCTATGTCATCATCAGAAGGATTGTCTCCGCGATCATCTGTAGCAACGCCTTCATGAGGAAGGGAATGTGAGGTGTTGTTGTTGGTTTCCTCTGGAATAGTGTCCATCGGAGGTGGTGGAGGTGGTACTTGAACCGCCGGAGGATTGTCCTCGGTAGTTGTATTAGGAGGAGGTGTAGAAGAACGCATCGCCTTCCTTGTTCTCATTCCGCTTATACGGTGGGCGCCAATCTGATGTGGGTGGAAATCAGATAAAGAACTATTCTCTACTGAGAGAGAAAAGTTGCGAAAATATGAGAGAAAGTGAGAGGATAAATGTGGTTGAGTGGGGGGTTTAAAATGTAAGAGGAGACTATTTAAGAAGGAAATCAAGGTTTTTCTTAAGGAAAACCAATGAAAATTCCCTTAGGGAAAGAAGGATTGCCCGATGGAAGGGAAAAGATGCCCTAAAGCAATGAATGAATCCCTATGGGGATGTTCTTCCCGATGGGAAGAGCATGATGCCCGATGGGTCTCCTTATGTTCCCAAAAGTGGCTCCCTTCTTGAAGTGTTGACTCTCTTTTGTGAGAATATAAGGTAAACAAGAGGTTTTATGTGTTCAACCCCTCAATTAATCTCTCAAAAAGTGTTCAAGAGAACAAAGGAAAGAGTTATTAAGTAATAAAACTCTAGAGAGAGAAAGAGAGAAAATAAGAGAGAGAAAGTAATAAGAGAGATCGTAATGAAGTTAATCTTCTTCATAAGTCTCCTATTTATAGGAGTTAATTGTCATCACCGAGATCTTTCTAATGAAAGTCGGTGATGGTTATTAAGAGGCGGTTATTGAGTGTTCTTCAAGTAATTAACTTGCTTGCCGTAAAATATCAAAATTAATTGACCCTTGAACGTGTCCTTTAAAGAAGATATTTAAGATAAAAAGGCTAATTACTTTTCTAGCCTTAAAAGAAATAATATCTTCTAATAAAACACTTAAAATGGCTAAGTATGGTGTTTAGTCACACCATAAAGTATTATTATTATTTTATTTTTTTTAACATATCAACTTGATATCATGGAATTAATGAATCATTAAAAGGTCAACTTTTGATAATATAAGATAAAGTGTCTAAAGACACAATGAAAGAGTCATAAGATGCCCGAAGACATGTGTATGTGATGCAATGCCCGAAGGCAAATTGTACCATGCTTGATGGCAAATCATGTTCAAAGTGGTTTGGAAGATTTATTGCTAAAAGGTAGCTTGTATTATGCCTAAAGCAATTTACACTTTTGCTTGAATGCAATTTATGTGTGATAAAAGGAACACTCTTGTTTTTGCTTGATTGGTTATGCCCGAAGGCAATAGAGGTATGCCCGAAGGCAACTTTGATGTTATGCCCGATGGCAGTTCAAGATGCCCGAAGGCATGCTTCCATGGTGCCCGATGGACTTCTCATGCTTTTGAAAGCTTTGTCTTAGTCCTAAAGGCAAGTTTTATTTTTGCTTGAAATGTAATTTATGTAGCAAAAGGAACACTCATGTTTAATTTATGCCCGAAGGTAACGAAAATATGCTTATGCCTGATGGCATTGAAACCATGCTCATGCCCGATGGCATTGAAACTATGCTTATGCCCGATGGCATTGAGACTATGCTTGAAAGGTTTGTCTTATGCCTAAAGCAACCCCTTGAATGCAATTTATGTCGTGATCTCTACAAAAAACTATTTTTGTCTTGATTATACCTGAAGGTAATCAAAGGTTGTGCCCGAAGGCCATCATGCCCGAAGGCAATGAACTTATGCCAGAAGGCAATAAAAAATGTTATGCCCGAAGGC
>JAWWEU010000521.1:0-10482 GCA_035583155.1 Acropternis orthonyx | reverse complement strand
CAGGGATGGGGCAGCCACAGCTTCTCTGGGCACCCTGTGCCAGGGCCTGCCCGCCCTCCCAGGGAAGGATTTCTTCCCAATATCCAATCACCAGTCCTGTCACCCCAGGCCCTTATGTGAAAAGTGTAAAGCAAAGAATCTCAGCACCAAGAGGCTTCCCTGCCCCAGAGCAAATCCGGGCTGCTGGAAGAGCTGGGCACGGGCAAGGCAGTTCCAAACATCCCAATCATCCCAGCCTGGCCATCACCACGTCCACCCACCCTTCTGCACCCCCCCACTGCTATTCCAGAGCTGGTCTCCATCTGCCAAGGTCGCTACGAGAACAGGGATCTGTTTTCCACGTGTCCAGGATCGCACCTGATGCTGGAGGTGGTTGACCTTTCCTTCCCTCCCCTCTGACAGCTCATTCCAGCCAGCAGGAGAGAGGGCAGGGGGAATAAGGCAGCTCCAGCAGCAGGAACTGGAGCCCAGCTTGAAAACACAGCTAGTAAACCCAGAAGTCAGAGCCTATCTGGAGCAGTTCCATGATTTTTATGATAATCCAAAGCATTGTTCGGGAAAAGCCTGGCCAGAATTTGGGCTTGGAGCACCAGGATCTTCTCCCAACAGCAGAAGTGCCATTGGCACCTCCAAACCCACCAGTCTGCCTTGAGCCATCAGATCTCACTGCTCCATAACCATTCCGTGCCCTTGGGATGACCAACAATCACGCAGAGGCTGCTGAATCCCATTGGGATCAAGTGCCCTTTCCAAACACCTTTTCTGCTCCCCGTTTGTCCCGCTGAACTCTGTGCTTCCCCCATAGCAGTAGGAATTTCCTGCTTCCCGAGACAGCAGTAAATACTTAAAGGTCCAAAACGAGACGCTGGGATTTCGCTTGTGTTTTGGAGATCCTGTCCCTGGTTTCTCCAAGAGCTGCCCTGCTGCCCATCACCCCTCCCAGCCCTCCCTCCATCCTCCTTTTCATTCAAGTCTTGGCAATGGGCTCCCAGCATTTTTCCTGGTACCAACAAACATCCCTGTGTTGGAGAGAATTCCCAATTCAGCAGCATTTCATGGAGCTCAAGAACAAATTCACTTTTCTTTCCTTTTTTTTTTTTTCCCCCTTTATAAATAGAAATCTTTCTCCCTGTTGCTGCTCTACTTCTAATTCTTAATTGGACAAGGCAGGTTCTTTCCTATTTCCAATAGGGCTGTGCAAAATTATGAGATCCATTAGCTTTGCAAAGAGAAAAAAAAAGAGCCTTAGAGCCTTCTCAAATGATTTTCAAACTCCCCCCTGGAACACATGTGCTCTGTGCAGGGTAATTTGTTTAGGGTAATTTACTTGTGCTAATTTCCTGTAAGTCTTGCAAGATATATGACTATATTTTTTGGTCATTTTCCATATATATCCAGCACTAATCTCCCTCAGAGCAATATTTATGTGCAAAACATCTCCAGAGACAGCAGAGGGGCTTTTTGTGATTGCAGGAACAACGTGGTGCAGTGGAAGGTGGCCCTGCCCTGCCCTGCCCATGGCAGGGAGTTGGAAGCAGCTCCTTTATAAGGCCCTTTCCAAGCCAAAGCATTCCATGATCCCGTGAACAGTGGTGGATCTGATCAATGTGGAGTTTGGGAGCCAGCAAGGAGCTGTTTTTCCAAAACACACAGATATTGCCTCAAACAACACCCCCAGCTCCCCCCAAGGTCACAAGCTCTCGGAATTGCAGTTCCAGATAATCCGGGCGACTCCATCTCAGTGAATTGCTCGTGACTGAAAAACGCTGCTTGTGCAAACCACAGGCAGGTTGGATGGTGGACATCAGGAATCCGGTGGGGTATTTCAGAGGAATGCTCAAACTCAATAAATTGAGATGAGGAGGCAGAATGCCCAGTGCCCGGGAAAGGAACAGCTTGCCCGGAGATGCAAAGAGGGGCACGAAAACTTCACTCACCAACTTCAAATGAAATCTGTGCGCTGGGAGGGGAGATCCCTCACGGCAAATCCTCACTGCTGGCCCCAAAAGCTCAGCAGCGTCCCCATGGCAGGGGTTGAGATGGGCCCTGGAGAGATGCAGCCCACGTGGGAGCATTCTCCCCACTTCCACAGCCCTTTCCTCTGCCGTCATGGATATTTTCCCTCAACACAACCTCAGTTTGAGGTCAACACAAGGTAGAAATAAACTCTCGGGGTGTTTTTGGAGCAGCTGCTGATGCACAAATCCCAGCTGGCCACGTTGTAATTTGCTTTCACCTCCAGGTGGAGCGTTTTGGTTGCGGTTGCAGGGCTGAGTCTCCCTCCCTGTGGCCTCAACTGGACACCAAGCCGGAAAAACACCACCCACGGATCCCAGATGTCACCACACACTTGGGACCATCGTTTTCTAGGTGAGATGGACAGAGGCCAGAAGGTCCTTTGCGCTCCTGCCTTGATGCAACGAGACCCATCACCACCAGCCCTTGAGGCGGGAGCAAGGATGTTCTTCAAAGGACTGGATTTTGGGAATGTCCCAAGCAGGTGATGAAGGGATGCAGGTCTGGAGCATCTTTCCCATGGCAGCAGAAAGTTTTCTCCCTTTACTGGAGAAAGTGTCTTGTTCCAGGGTGGATTTTCATGCTCCAAGAGGTAGAACTAGAAAGCCATGAAGGGAAAAATCACAGTACAGGAGTGGGGAGGAGGGGAGACCTGGATCAAAACCTCCTCCTCACTTTCAGGAAGGCAACTGGAAGAAAGCGTGGTGTGGAAATGAACTTCCCAAAATAAAGGGAATTTAATGCTAAGCAAAACACCCAGTCGCAGACGAACTTAATCACGCTGAAGTGAGGGAAGGTCGTTAAATAAACAGCACCAGTCAAAGTGCTGAGACTGGGGATATATTTAGCTCTCAGCTCTTAGAGAGGGAAAATAAACAGTGGCAACTGCGTGGCAAAGAGTTATCTGAAGCACTGGGACAAAGAGGAAAACCAAATCCGACACATAATTCTGACACATAATGGCTCTTTCAGAAGGACGTTGGAGCCGGTCGGGGAGGAACGTCCAAGGGCCGGGGATTTCCGAGGCACTTTATGTGCCTTTGCCGTCTCCGGTTTCTCACTCTACCGTAGTCTCCACACCACCATAAAAGCGTTGCTGTGGGCTGTGGTTGGTTGGTGGGACCATCACAGCTGGCTGACCTTCCCCCTCCAGCTCCCACTATTGCAATTAGCTCCCCTAATTGCCGTTCCCGGCGGCCTCGGCGCGCGCGTCCTCGGCAACCCTTCGTGACTCCGCGGCATAAAACGGGACATTAATTTTTATCCTCCTCCTCCGGTTTTCCTTCCTATCAAGCTTGGCAAGAGCCCTCAGTTCCGAAGCAGATGATCCAGGGTTCAGCTCTCGCTAATGAATTTCACGTTCGTTTTGCCGTTGCAAGAAAATCCGTGCAAAAAAAAAATTCCACGCAAGTGCTTGGCTTTTGCACAGATCCAACGGCCTGGAAGCCTCCAGTTTGCAGGGAGGGATATCCATGCCGGGCTCGGTGGGAATTCTCTCCATGCAAAGGTGTCCCTGAAACCTGTGGGACTCACATTTGCCAGTGAGACAGCTGGTGCTTTTGACCCTGAATCCCTCCCAGTCTCCTGGATGGGGAGTTTCATTGGCTTTCGTAGGAATAAAGGTGGATGAAGCACTTGAGATGATCTTTCTTGTCACTTGTCACAAAGTGGGGAAGCAGGAGAGTAATTTCCCTGACCTTTACACATCCAGCAGGACATTTAGGAGGGGGATGGATGCAGGATTGCTGTGGAGCCTCAGCAGAGAGGATTTTCATGGAGCAATCACTTGGAAATGCAGCTAAATAAATCAACCTCCTGGAATCTTGTCTACACCCCGGAGATACCTGGACTGGCCACACACACCCTCAACAGAAATCAATAAACAAACACCAGAGCTAAAAACCATGGATAAAACCACCCCAAGAGTCAGCAGGGACGTGCCTCTGCCGATCTTACAAGTATTAACTGGAGCTCTCCATGCCAGCAAAAGCTCTGCTGGACCCTCTGGATTTTCCTGAGTCATCAGACGGTCAAGCAAACAGCAGGATGGCAGGAAACACTGGATGTCTGTCAAACTCCAGAGAGGAACCTGATAAAGCCATTTATTCTACACAGGAATCAAACCCAGTGCACACAAATTTCCGCTCCCAAAAACATTTCGATGATTAGCTTTGATTAATGGTGCTGCCAGAGGATCATTCGTCACTATTAACTAACAACATCTTTTTCCACAGTATTTCCAACTCCTGAGAAGCTGGAAAGTGAAATATTTCTTTTTTATGGCTTTTTTTTCCCCTGTTCCCATACTCACACTGGTTTGGAGGGTTTTTTTAGGGTTGCCCACAAGACCTGCCCAGATCCAAGAGGGTTGGTGAAAGGCTCTGCACAGGCTGGCCCTCCATTAACAGGCATCTATCTCCCATTTGTTTTTACAATCATGGAATCATTTCAGTTGGAAAAGCCCTCTAAGATCACCGAGTCCAACCATCCCCCTAAACCTCACCCGCAAGTGCCACATCCACACAACTTTTAAAGCCCTTCCAGGGATGGGGACTCCACCACTGCCCTGGGCAGCTGTGCCAGGGTGGACAACCCTTTCCAAGAAGAAATTTTCCCAATATCCAACTTAAACCTCTCCTGGCACAACCTGAGGCCATTGGAGGGTTGCTGAGGAGCACCCTCTGCTTAAAGGCTGCTCAGTGTTGTTGAGCTTCTAGAATGACTTTCCCCTTCCAGTATTTTTCTGCTGCAAGGAGAGAACTGCCATAAAATCCCGAGTTTGGAAACCAGGCCATGGGAGCAGGAGATGCTGGATTGGCAAAGATACAGCATAAATCAAAATTGCATCAGATTTTGGGATGCAAACGCATCCTACCAACACCAAAGACGCACATGAGACACTGAGCTCTCCCGGAGCATCCAGGAGAACACGGAAAAGCGGTGCCACACATCCAGCTTCAATGGCAAAATCTCCATCCTGCCCGAGGTATTCCCTGCTTCCCAAAGGTGGGATTCAAGCGCTGGCTTTCACGGGCTGAGCACCTGGGCTCCGACAGAGGAATTCTTTGGGAAGGCGCCGTGTCATTTGGAAGTCACATCACGTCACAAGAACTGACAACCCAACCACAAACCGGGACAGGGCGCCTCAGCCTTTGGGCTGCAGGAACTGGGGGAGCACCCACAGCTGTCCACAGTGGCAGCAGCAACCAAAACCCTCACAAGCAAAGTCCACACACGTGACCACGGCGTGTAAAACGTTCTCTGTGGTGTTACCTGACTGACCAGCTAAGGAAAAATGAAGAAGCTGTTTCCTTACCGTCACTTGGCCGGGTCCCCGATCTAGCAGCGCTGTCTGGGATGGCCTGGGGGTTAAGCTGAGCTCCCACTGCAGTCCCAGCCCTTCAGCTGCTGGAATGAATTTTAAAAAAAAAAAAAAAAAACCATTAAGACATTTTGGAAGCAAACAGAAAGGTCTGTGTTACTGCTGCTCTGTTTTCTCTTTGTCCAGGGATATTAGCAAAGAAAACATCAACCAAGCAAAGCACCTAAGAAAGCTTAGGAGAAAAAGCTGCGAAAAATCACTTGTGCAGAGGTGTTACCACCTGCCCTCCTGGCACGGGGCTGGGAGGGCTGCCCTGTGAAGTCACACATCTCCCTCCAGCTGGGGGGGGTGCTGTGGCTGGAGGTGGTGCCCCTCAGAGCCCCCCAAACACCTGCCAGTCTTTCTAGTCACCAGCCAGGCCCCTGGGAGAAGAGGATCCTCCAGACTTGTGGAGGTTCAGTGGTGGAGACCCAAACTGCCCCTCTCCAACACCATCTCCTGGTGTTAAACTGGGGCATTTCCAGGAGATCAGAGGAGGCAACATCAAACCTCAGGGGAAGGCAGGGCTCTTCCCTGCTTCCTCCCCTTCCTCTTCTCCTCTCCAAACCCGAGTGACGGAGCAATCAGAGGCCAGTTTGATGCACAGGTTGGGTGTTGCCTGTGGCAGGTCTGCCCACGGAGAGAGGCAGAGGGGCTGAACTGCCCCAGCTCCCACTGCAGATGGCCAAGGGGAGCCACAGAAAGCAACCATCATCCTTCTGACAGCTCAGGAGGCACTTCCAGACCCCTGGACTCGCATTCTGTCACTGCAGATTGGAAAAAATCTCCACTCATCCAAAAATAGATTCCAGCAGGCCCTCCAGGTAATTCTTAAACCTCAAGACAGGCCTGGAGAGCGATCATTCCCCTCTTAATCCCCTAAAAACATCCACGGGAATGGCAAGCTGGCTTCCCCCACGTGTCTGCCCCTTGCCCCGGAGCCTCATCGCTCCCTGTGCGGGGTCGGACAGACAAAGGCTGCCTGGAATTATGGCTTTCCCAGGAGTTTAGTTTCAGGTCAATGAGCCTCTGAAGAGTAACTGCATCGAAGGAAGAGCACATGCCATCACCATGATGTGATGTGGCTGGAAGGGCTTTCCCCAGCTGATGATGTCTCCTGGGCCACATTACTCCTAAAAACACCTGGATGCTGCCCCATCCTGGAGCTGCAGAACCTCATCCCAGCTCTGGAATTCCCTGGAGGTGTGCCCACCCGGTGACCCTTCACTCCTTTTCCCACCAATGCACATTTATGTGTTAATTACAATAATTGTGCAACCTGGTCCAGTGGAAGGTGTCCCTCCCCATGGCAGGGGGTGGGATGAGGTGAGTTTTAAGGTGCTTTCCAGCCCAAACCATTCCATGATTCTGTGATAATATATTTATAATATATTTATAACATTTATAAACACACTCCACGCGTTTATATTTGTGCTTTGCACTGACCCAGTGTTAATGCAGGTGTCTCAAGCATGCAACAGGAAATAGAGACTGCAAGGATGAAAAAATAAAGCTAATTAACCCCTCCTTCAGCAAAGGAGGCTCCAGGCAGGCTCCTTTATCCTTTAGGAGGAATTTTCAGCAAACATCCACCAGCCTTTCCCAAAAATCAGCTGCTGGACAAAACCATCTCTTAATTTCCTTTTAGCACTGGGCACTATTCTGCACACCCTCCCCCCTCCTCCCTCCATCCCTTCCTGACAGAAACAATCCAAAAGCCATCCGAAGAGCGGGCAGCACGTGTGACCCAGAGGGACTGTCACAGCTGGGGAAGCAAGGAATGGCTCTTTATAAATGTGCTAACTTTTTTTTTTGGCTATAAAACAGTAGAAAATGAGGCCTTTTGTATCCAAACAACTTCAAGTGCTTCTAAAGCTTGTCCATGGTTGTGTTTGTGGTGCGCTATAAATATTTCATTGAGTCTTTTCCTTAAAGGCCGTCCTTTGTCGCTCCCTTTTCGCTCTCCAGCTCCAGGAGGAGCTGCCCTGCGTTGTCAAACTCCCATGTGCCATCAACCAGGGAGGGAGAAGTGATGAAACCACATAACAGGATCCGCTAGTTATAATTCCTAGAGTTGGGATCATCACAACAGAGACTTGTTTGCACAGAGAGCCTGGAAACCAAACTTTTCTTCTTCTCCTTTTCTAATAACCAATTCACTGAAACAACGGGAAGGAAGCACAATGTCCTACCCCCTCCTACCAAACCTGGATACTGCAGTGGGTTTAGGGATTACTGCTTTTAAAAGAAAGGAAACCACGACACAAGGAAAGAGAAACTGGGCATCAGCCCTCCTCAGGAATCTCCTTAACTTGCTGGAACAAGTGCAAGGGCCACTGGAAATGTCCCTTTTTCCCTGTGCATCCGTTGATGTTCGCACAGGAGGAGCAAAGGCTAAAGGATTAAGGCTTCTCCTCCCAAAGCCTTTTTTGGTGACCAGCACCCCCTGGCACTGCTGGGGGCCCCAGCCTTAACCTGGGGGTTTCTGTGCAGGAGATTTCGCCCTCTTATCCTCCATCCCTTGAGGATTTTGCTCTTTTTTTCACACTGATACCACAAGTGCTGCTTCCAGGACTGGATCCTCCAGGACTGGATCCTCCAGGACTGGATCAGCGCTTTGGTAGGTCTAAGCCAGCACAAAAGATCCTGCCCAGTTTGTTTGCACCCAATCCCAAGGGGAAAACGTAGGTCCTACATGAATGAAGAAAAGGAGGAAAGCATGACTCCAGCAGTTTTCATGGGATTTGGCCAGGCTGGAAACACTGATGGCAATAATTGCCTGTAGCCTCCCAAAAACTGCTTGTCACAGATTTTCCAGCTGCTGAAAGATACAGAAATACATATATTTGTAAGTAACCACCAGACTCAAGGAGCTCCTCTTGACCGAATCGTCCACAATGACATTATTCCACAATGGCATAATCCTTAGAGAAAAACCACAGCATTCTTGGAGCCCAGAGAGAAACTCGACACACGTAATAGCCCTCACTAGAGTGTGCTTTAGACCCTGGTTTCCTATGAGTCATTTTCCATCCCACTGTCTGTCAAAAAATGCCTTTTTCTTTTTTTTTTTTTTTTTTGTTTATTTATTGAAGATCCTCTCAATGGCTTTATTGAAGGGAGAGAACGAGGCAGTGATTCGGCATTGCAGGGACCTGCCACTGAATCCGGCCTAACTAAACCCATCTGCTTGGGACAGAATTGCTGCTGGAATCTGATTTTAAAGGGACAGTTTTAGAGAGGGCGGGATCCAAACTTTAAAACAAAGTTGTGTTACAAACAATAATAAAAAAAAGAGATACTCCTTAACTTATTAGGAGCCACATGGATGGCAGGATGAGGCTGTGCTGTTTTGTTTCACTGCTAAAGCTCAGTTTTCTTGGCACAAGAGGAAATGCCTCCAGGCCTGTCTGGAAGAGCCTGCACAAGAAAACGGGCAAATGACACCATGTACCAACCCAGCAGAGTGAAACTGGCTGGTCTAGATCCATAACCCAAAGAAAAGGTTGGATCCAGGCCTTGCCTGTCCTCGAGCCTGTGCAGAGGGACTATTTAAAGCCAAGGGACTATTTAAGGCCAGCAAGAGGCAGCTCAGCATCAGCCCCGCGGGTGCAAAGCAAAGTAATTAAATAATAAATACATTTAATTGTGCTATTTGATCAATCTCCATCATCTCAACAGCTCAAGCCTGAGCTCTGGGGGTTTATTTTCCAATTTAATCTTGGAAAGATCCAGTTGAACACTCTCAAGTGAGCAGCAGCATCTTGTGGGGATGTTGCTGAGCTGAAGGCGCTGGGTGATGTTGGGGCTGCCGTGAGCTCGTCAAGGCTGGGCCAACGCAGGATGGGGACCCCAGTCCTGGCAGCAACATCTCCCATCATCGGTAGATGTGCAATTAAACCTCTTCGTTCCGAGTTAGGACACTCAACCTTCCTGCCCCAGTCTGCTCTGGTGGCAAGTTCCCAGGTCACCTGATAAATGGAAGGCTGATCTTCCCTCCCTCTCCCGAAAAGAGCTCCAGGTCTCTGTTTACAGGGTTTGTGCTGGGTGGCAGGAGTTTCTGACTGGAAAGAAGAAAAGGCCTGCAGGCAGGAGGCTGAGCAGTGCTCCAGTTTCCCAAATCCAGTGGCTGTGGAGGGGGACGAGGGGGAGTCATCCCAGCTTGCTCCATCACGCTGGAGCTGCACCAGACTGAACAGCCAACCCCCCGCCCCAGACAACACACCCTGCCGGTGCTAATGGTAGATGAAAGGAGAAACGAGGTGCTCATGGGCCACAGGAGCTGAGCTGAGCTGAGGGCCGTGATCCGTGTGACGGTGCCACGAACCCGCAGCCGGCCCCGATGACAGCGGTGCCACCGCCATGAAGGAGCACATTGTCCCGCCACGTGGTGGGACTCGCTGCTCACATCAACCCCCAGCAGTCACAGCCCCACAGCGATAACACCCCTGACTCAAACAGAGGCTCTGTCTTCCCCAGCCTCAGCCAAAGGATAAGCTCACAGAGACGCATTTACATCCACGTGCCATAAATCCGTGACACGAGCGCGACAGCGAGGCGGCTCCTGCCCTCTCTGCGGCGCTGACAGGAGGCCCCTGGGGCAAACGCTGCACGTTTGTCTTAGATTTGTTCTTAAACAGAACGAGCAAAGGTCAAAACTGAGTTCCCATAGGAGGGCACATTTGCTGTCCAGATGGTAACAAGCATGAGGGCCTTTACTGTGAGCAGAACGCACACACAGATGCTCTGCAGCCCTAACATCATCCTGACCTTCCCGCTGTCGGGAATATGCCTTTTCCCTTGGGCTCACGCACTGGAGATGGAGTCTGGACTAGAAAAGCAGAGTGCAGGGAGGTGCCTTATTCATGTGGCACTTGGTCTGTGTTGGGTCACAGAATAATGGAATGGTCTGCTTTGGAAGGGACCTTAAAGATCATCCCATTCCATTCCCTGCCATGGGCAGGGACACCTTCCACCATCAAGCCCATCGAGCCCACCCTGTGCCCGATGCCCACCCTGTCCCCCAGCCCAGAGCACTGAGTGCCACGGCCAATCCTTCCTTGGACACCTCCAGGGCTGGGCACTCCAAACCTCCCTGGGCAGCC
>JAWWEU010000520.1:0-10496 GCA_035583155.1 Acropternis orthonyx | reverse complement strand
CCTTCCCTGCACACGCTCCAGCCCCTCCGTGTCTCTCCTGTCTGAGGGGCCCAGAGCTGCCCCCAGGGCTGGAGGTGAGATGGGCACTGCCCTCATCCTGCTGCCCCTCCGTGGATGGCACAGCCCAGGGACCACTGGCCTCTTGCCCACCTGGGCTCATGTCCATCCTCTGTCACCAACACCCCCAGGGCCTTTTCTGCTCTCAAGCCACTCTTTCCCAGGCCTGAAGGGTTCCATGGGGTTGTTGTGACACAAGTGCAGGTCCCAGCCCTTGGCCTTGTTGAACCTCATGCAGTTCTCCTCAGCCCATGGATCCAGCCTGCCAAGATGTCCCTGCATATCCTTCCAACACTCCCACACAACCTGGTGTCATCTGCAAACTGACTGAGGGTGCCCTCAACCCAACCACCCCCTGAAGGCACAGCTTGTGCCCACCCTGACACCCCTCTCTGCCAGTGGGCAGAGTCAGGGATGTGGAATGAACAGGAAAGGAGCAGTGTGGTGACCTCCTTCCACCTTTGTTCCGCCCTTTTCCCTGGACAACTGTCTTCTTTTCCTCTCCAGCCAAAACATGTTGCCTTTGCCTCAGTTTCTTGAAAATGAAGAGATTTATACAGAAGAATCTCCACATTCCCCATCACCACCCTTACCCTTTCTGTGGGGGTGTTTAGTATATATGGGGCCCATTTATAACAAAGATTAGTTGGATCTTGAAGATTTTTTCCCCATTTTTATGACTTCAGTTTATTTTTCAAACAGTTCCAGGCTTTGTTGTACAAGTCCACATCACTTGGGAGGTGCCCCAGAGGTACCTGCACAAGAAGAGGTTGGATTAAAAAGAGATATTTGAGGACTGACTGTGTTAAAACCCACTCCTGAGGCTTGGAATGGTTGTGTTTAATCTCTGAGGTGTTTCTTTATGGCAAAATTGCAACATCTACAAAGAAAAAAGGATGTTTCCAGGAGTGCAGATGCAGCAATTATTGTTAATGCACAGGTTCCTTTCTCCTCCAGTGGAGTTTTTTTGCACATGAATGGGGTTTATGTGGCAAGGGTTTGGTGGTGGGGGTGCTACAGGGGGGGATCCCAGAAGCTGGAGCCAATTCCAGCTGCTCCAGGATGGACCCACCACTGCCCAAGGCTGAGCCCATCAGTGATGGTGGTAACACCTCTGGAATAACATGTTGAAGAAGAGGAAAAGCTTCTGGGAAACAGAGAGGAACGAGAATATGTGAGAGGAACAGCCCTGCAGACCCCCAGGTGGGGCAGGGGGTGCTCCAGGCACTGAAGTAGAGGTGCCCCTGCAGCCCATGGAGGTCCATGGGGGGAGAAGAAATCCACCTGCAGCCCCTGGAGGATCCCACACCAGAGCACGTGGGTGCCCAAAGGAGGCTGTGATCCAATGGCAAGTGATCTCACGAGGAAGTTATCCCATGGGAAGTCTGTGCTGGAGCAGCTCCTGGCATGACCTGTGTCCCCATGAAGAGAGGAGACCACACTAGGCCAGGCTCCTGGCAGGACTTGTGACCCACAAAGGACCCACACTGGAGTGGTTTGTTCCTGAAGGACTGACCCCATGAAAAGGGGTCCAGGAAGGAGCACTTTGGGGAGAATTCCTGTGGGAGAGACCCCACACTGGAGCAGGAGAGGAGTGTGAGGAGTATTCTCCCTGAGGAGGAAGGAGCAGCAGAGACAGTGTGTGATGAACTGACCTCGGCTCCCATTTCTCATCCCCCTGTGCCACTGGGAAGGAGGAGAGTGAACAAATGAGGAGTTTCAGGCCCACTACAACATGAAATAAAGATATCCAAGAAAAAGTCTTGATTTCCCCATGTTGTCTCCTCCAGACCAGGGCAATCCCATAGGGAGAAAGGGCAAAACTGATGGAGCTGCAGGTTGAAGGCACAACCTGAAAAGTCACACATTCAGGTCGAAGCCATGCAAGTCTCCCAAAGGACCTGTGTCTAATGCAGGTGTGAGACGTGGCATAAATCCAGGGCTGAACTTTTATCACTTTACAGGAGTCAGGCCACTTTGAACCTCCAGGCTGATTTTTTGGCGACTTTAGAGATGCTCATCCTCGACCTGCAGGAAGAATTAAACCTGTTCCTATTTCAGAGGGGAAGGTGCCTCTCCTGAGTGGGAGTGCAGCCCTCAGGAAGGGTTTTGATATCACTGTGGTCCAGGATGGGTTCTCTGCTCCTTCTGCAAGCCCTTCTGTGGATGGTTGTCATTTTTAATACACAGAAGCTTAAAGCAAACCTTGCCCTGTAATAGAATTAGCCCTGACAAATCTCTGCCTGCAACTCCCTGTTACAGTATTTAGGGATTAATAGAACAGTGCAGGCTGAACATGGGGCTGGTTAATGAAAGCAAACACGTCCTTTAAAGAGGCAGACAAAGACCTGTGTCTTCTAATTAGCCAAGGTAATCCAAGACACGGGGAGCCCCTGAGCCTCCAGGCTGCTGAGGACACGTGTCACTGACAAAACATGCACCATAACAGGACCTCATTCACAGCCCACATGGCCCAGCACCAGGGTCTGCTCCCTGTGCCTTTCTTTCAGCTGCTCATTCAGAGAATCCCTCTCTCAGCACTTTCCCCACTGCCAATCCATCAGGAATCTGAATTGCTGCCACTTCTGGAGCTGGGCCAGGCTGGGGCTGAGTGCCCACCTCAGAGCTGCAGGTGGGAAGGATGGACAAATCCCCCCTGGATCACAGAATCATGAAGGTTGGAAAAGACCTCCAAAAACATCAAGTCCAACCTTCAACCAAGTCCCACCATTCCCACTACACCACATCCCCAAGTGCCACGTCTGCTCAGTTTTTGGACACCTGCAGGGATGGTGACTCCACCACTGCCCTGGGCAGCTGTGCCGGGGGCACATGAGAGGGTGTAACACAAATGGGGGCACTGGAGAGAGAAAAGTAATAATCAGATTAATTGATGTTGAAAGGGGTTTCAGAAAGTCTCTGATCCAAACCCCTTTGAATGGGCAACCAGAGTCAGTTCATCAGGTTTGTCCAGCTGAGTTTCAGCTGACTCCAGAGATGAGGCTGTTCCCTATCCCTTTACTCACCCTTACTCTGGGAAATCATAAAATCATTGAATGGTTTGAGTTGGAAAGGACCTTGAAGATCCTCCAGTTCCAACTCCTTGTCATGGGCAGGGACACCTTCCACTAGCCCAGATTGCTCCAAGCCCTGTCCAACCTGCCCTTGGACACTCCCAGGGATGGGGCAGCCACAGCTTCTCTGCCCAACCTGTGCCAGGGCCTGCTCACCCTCCCAGGGAAGGATTTCTTCCCAATATCTAAGCTAAATTTCTGCTCTCAGTGTGAATTTATTCCCCCTTGTCCTGACACTACAGTTTCTGCCTTCCTCGTGGGCCCCTTCAGGTACTGGAAGGGACTATGATGTCTCCACACAACCTTCTCTTCTCCACACTGAACAGCCCCAGTTTTCCCACCCTCTGTGCTCCAGTCCCTGCATCAACTTCATGGCCTCCTCTGGACTTGCTCCAACAGTTCCAACAAATTTTCTTCCTCTTTTGGGTTGAATTTCCAATATTCTTGCTTGTGCCCAATGGCTTTTTTCCTGCCCCGGTGCAGCTCTGAGAACAGTCTCTATGGCTTTCAATTACAGAGGTGGAAGCAGCAATAAAATCTTCACCTCCTTTTGTCCGACTGAGCAAGCACAGTCCCCTGAGCACCTCCTTGATGTCCCACCCCAGCACTGGCCATGCTGGTACCTGCTCTGCACTGGATCCTGTGTGTCCATCTCTTTCTTGATGGGGAACCCCAAACTGGACAGTGCACAGCAGATGGGATGTCACCAGAGCCAGAGACACAGCCCCACACACACACATGTGCCTGCACACACATGTGCCTGCACACGTGTGCTCACACATGCAGAACCTCCACTGAGCAGGGTTCTCTGGGTCACAGCACACACCAAAAACACGGTGTCTGCCACGTTATGAGCTCTGTCCCAGGGTATTCCATGAGGGACAGGGTCTCACCTCACAGCTGAACACCACCCTCAGAGACACCCCTAGAGCTGTTCCTTGAACACCAGTGAAGATGTCAGGGATCCTTAGGTCATCAGCCTTTTAGTTACTAGGGAATGCCAAGGGTGAGGCAGGACCTGAACCAGCTGTCCAGAGGAGAGATGGCAGGACAAAGGCCCTCCCCACCCCAGTACCCACCTCTCAGAAATGCCCTCAGAAAATAAGTGGGTCCCAGGCACCCACAGTGTCTCAGCAGGGGTGGGAGGGTGCAGAAAACAACAACAGCCAAGGCATGAGGAGGGAAAGGTTCTGTGGGTTACAGTGCGTGTCTAGAATTGAGAGGTGAGGGCTGGAGGACTGGGACACATGCCAGGTGGAGTGGAATGAGACTGGGAAGAACATGGATAGGGTTGGGAGCTGTGCAGTTCGATGGGGAGCTGGGGGGGTGGAAACCTGTGAGCTGGGGAACACGTGGAGCTGAGGAACTCATCTCCTAAAGCCCATTTCCTAAAGCCAAAGGAGGACAAATGTGATTTTCTCCTGGTTATTGTCTAAATTTACAAACACACTGACACAGGGCAGAGCAAACAGCAGCAGTGCCAACCTCTAATAGAGACAGATGACAAACATATTTAATGAATTAAAAGATGATGAAGCATTGCTGACAAAGCAAAGCCCCACATATTGCTCCTGCTGTCACTGATCTATGTGACACCACAGCCCTCTGACAGAGACGCCTGCAGATCAATCACAGCACGACCAGGCAGCCCCAGGGCTCTGAGGGATGAAGGGCGGTGGATTGGGCAGAGGTGGATTCCAGGCTTCTCAGACACGTGTAGTGATCGGAGCTGAGACAACATGGGCTTGCTCAATGCCGGAGGCAATTCACAGGCTCATAACACCATGGGATGGTTTGGGTTGGACGGTGCCTTAAAAGCGCATCTCGTTCCAAACCCTGCCATGGGCAGGGGTACTTTTCTCTGTACCAGGTTTGTTCCCCTCAACACTGTGGTTTTATGATGGGATGTTCAGACTTTTGATTGTCTGAATGATGGAGAGTCAAAGCTGGAACTTCTGAGAGGGGGGCAACAGCTTTTCTGATCCATCCTGAGTGTTCACCTCAGAGTTCAGTGCAGTGCATTGAGACCCAGGAATAAGCAGCAAGAAAAATAAGGGGCTCATGGATTTAGGACTGGTTTGAATTTTCCTGGGCTTGAAGGTTAAAGACAGACCATGTTTAGTGCTTATATTGGGTTGCTGTAGGCTTGACACTCCAAAACTGGGCTCAAACAGAGGTGGAAGCCCGTGGCTTGTACTGTGGCTTGTGCAAGGGCTGCAAACCATGTTCAGCTCTAACACAAACGTGGGGTTGGAGTCTGATTATTTGGACATGTAGAGATTTGGTGAGAGGGTTGGGTCATGCTGAAATTAGGGATTCAGTCTAGACCAAGATAGGCTTACAGGAGGTCTGTTCTGACATAAATGATGCTGTGGTTCCATGGCAGTCCACGTGCTCGTTGGGGTTGGGTGCACAGACCTTTCTTGGGGTTCAGGGGTAGCAGCTGAGGGATCCTCAGAGAGAAGGCTGGATTAAACCTGGCTCTGTGTTTTGGGGGCTCTGCTGCAGAGCTCAGTGGTGTTGCCCATGGTGGGGGTTCTGGTGCCAAACTGGGCAGGTAAAGGTTTGGTGTGTATTAAACCTGCTGTGGATGGCACATTTGCCCTGGTTTGGGGGCCAGAGCTGCATTAAACACCATCCAGCCCTTGCTATCCCAATCCCTCCTCCCAGCACTCAATGCCCAGCACTGTCACTGCCCCCACCAGAGGCAGCAGGACTGTTTGTGAATCAGCTTCTCTGTCTATTCAGGGAGTTTCTTTCATGTCTTAGATCTCATTCCCAGCCTGATCCACATCCAGCTGAAGGATAATTAGGCATTTGGAGCCTTGGAGGGAGGAGGGGAGTGGTGGGAAGGGAGAGGCAGGAAAGCATTTGGGATCAAAATGTTGTGCTGTCATTGCTGCCACAGCTTGTGTGTCTTGAAGCCTCAGTCTGGATTTCAACCCAGAGCCTCAAACCTCCCCTGGATGGAGGGACCACTCTGGAGTCTTTCCAATTCCCATTTTTAATGATTGCACATTCTCCCTGCTCCTCTTGCTATCGGTTCAGGACAGCACTGATAAGAGCTGCTCTGCATGTGTCTCATTACCAGGTCTCACCTTCATCAGCTCTTTCTCTGCTCGAGTGCCAGCACAGGGATTCCAGCCTGTGTTCGTGGCAGTCAGCACAAAACTGGCATGTTCCCTGGAGAGAGCTGGAATCCAAACACCAGCAAAGCTCTGGAGCAGGAAGGTGCACCCCCAGCCAAAACTGGGGTCCCTTTCCTGTGTCCCCCACCACGGGGTGGTCCATTCCTTTGCCCAGCACAGACCCCTCACAATGTCACCACAGACAGCAGGACAGCACTTTGCTGGGGGAGCAGAGTGGTGCTGACAGGGAGGAGGAGCCCGTCCCACTCCTCAGCCCTTCTCCCTCCCCACTGCTGGAGCAGGGAAGCTGAGGCACCCCCTCATTTCCCACCAAGGTGGAGAATGGGCTGGAGGCACAGCAGCAGCCCAGGATTCGGGCTGAGCACGACACAAAGCTTGGCCTGCAGTGCCTGTGATGCTGTTCTGCCCAGCCCCTCTGGTTCTGTTCCTGTGGGAGTTTGGATCTGCTGCTGGAGCACCAGGGCAACCTGCCAGGAGTCTGACTTTGCTGTTCCAGTGTTCCTGTGTCAAGTCCAAGGCTGCTGGCTGAGGAGAAGTGGAGTTTTTAGTGAGGCAAATGCACCCTCCAAACCCCCTTGCCCCCATGAACAGAGCCCTCAGGTTGGTGCCTGCAGAGCCCCTTCTCTGAGGGAGCAGGAAACACCAGATCTGGGAGATTTTGAGACTCAGCTCTTGCTGAGGTCAGGGGGAACTGCAGGAGGCTCCCGACTCTGTGTTGAGGGCACAGATCCTGAGCCTGCCCTCCAGGGTGCTCCTGCTCAGAAAAAATGCCAACGCTGCTCCCGCGCCTTTGTTTTTTCTGGCTCCTGATGTTGTCCATCTAACCAGACCAGAGAGTTTTACAGAGCAGAGAGCACTGCTCTGCTCTGGAGACAGGCTGAGAGAGCTGGGGGATGTTCAGCCTGAAAAAGAGAAAGCTCCAGGGAGACCTCCCTGTGGCCGGGTGGGATGGGACATTGAGCTGGTCAAGTGGGAGGTGTCCCTGCCCCAGCAGGGTTGGAACTACATGAGCTCTAAGGTCTCTAAGAACCCAAACCATTAGGAATTATGATTGTATGGCCTTTCAATACTTAAAGAGAGCTTATAAAATTGAGGCAGAATGACTTTTTACATGGTGAGAGAATGATGGGACAAATGGGATTTGTTTTAAGCTAAAAGAGAAAAGATTTAAATTGGATGTTAAGAAGAAATCCTTCCCTATGAGGGTGGGCAGGCCCTGGCACAGATTGGGCAGAGGAGCTGTGGCTGCCCCATCCCTGGAAGTGTCCAAGGCCGGGTTGGACAGGGCTTGGAGCAAACTGGGCTAGTGGAAGGTGTCCCTGTCTGTAGCAGGAAGTAGAACAAGACGGAATTTAAGGACCTTTCCAACTGCAACAGTTTTATGACTCTCTGAGCCTTGCTCACTCCACACGTGCAGGACAGATCATCACAGAAGAGCTGGGGGTGAAAAAAACAAAATCCTCTTTTGTGACACCGTTTCTGCAGGACAGGCCCTCCTAGCTGTCTGTGCATCCCCCCTGAGGCTGTGACAGTCCCAGTGCCACCAGACAGTCACCGTGGCATGTGCAAGATGAGACAGCACTGCAGACGCTCCTCACGCCGCTCCTCCCGCACCCGGCTCTGAGGAGACGGATCGCTCTGCAGCACCTGTGATTTATTCAGCTGCCTGCTTGAAGGAGGTGTCTCACGGCTTTCCCCTGGCTGCTGCACATCTGCTCGGGCTGAGCACTCAATAAAGCCTGTCTATAAATACAAAGGCCAGAGGGAAACATGCCCTGACAATGGAACTAAGCAAAAAAGAGGAAAGCTCTGGGTACAGGAGACAAGGAGAGGCAGAAACACGACTCCAGCAGCAGCTCTGGGTGGGCACAGCCAGGGGAGCCCTGCAGGGGTCAGGTTCTGCTCAGTGATTTTATTAATGACATGTGTGATGGACTAGAGATGTGCTGAAAAATTGGAGGGTGAACATGGACTGGAAGGAGCAAACAATTCAGAGAGCAGGGCTGGAATTCCAATGTAATCTCAGCAGATAAAGATAAATGTTGCAAAATAAGGAGGAGAAAACTCAGAAAAGATAAATAGGAAGCTCAGGGAAGAGAAAATGCATGTGAAAAAGAAGAGGTAGAACAGCTGGGGAGGTCGTGATACAGGGAAGGGGCCATGACAGGTGTGAGGCAACACGTGAGGTTTGCTATTTCCTATGGAAAAATGCCTTCGCCCTGCAAGAGTCAAAGCTCAGGACTCACTGCCTCACCATGGATTCATGGAACAAGAGACTAATTTTCCCTTGCCCACAGAAACAGCAATTTCTTCACGTTCTCAAGGTGTTAAAGTGGCAGAGTGGTGCAAATGTCCCAGTCTTCAGTTCCATTCTCATCCTCCCCACAGACCCCTCATTCCTGAGACCTGCAACTGGAAAACATCATTCACCTCTCTCTTCCCTGTGAGCAGGGACAGCACACCAGGAAACAGCCTGGAGTTGTGTCAGGGCAGGCTCAGGTTGGATGTCAGGGAAAGGTTGTTCCCCCAGAGGGTGGTGGGCACTGAGCAGGCTCCCCAGGGCAGTGGGCACGGCCCCAAGGCTGCCAGAGCTGCAGGAGGGTTTGGATGATGCTCTGGGGCACAGGGGGTGACTCTTGGGGATGGGCCTGTGCAGGGCCAGGAGTTGGACTGGATGGTCCTTTTTGGTCCCTTCCTACTCAGGATATTCTGTGATTCCATGACTCCCTTGCCTGTGGTGTGTTTGGGAAGGAGCTCAGGCTGTGATGACCCATCAAGTTTCCAATGGAATCCTGCACTCCGGGTGGGCTTGGCAATCCAGGGGGGAAAACTGAGCATCCCTTCACCTGCATCCCTCCATCTGCTGAGCCAGGAACAGATCCAGGGAAGCAGGAAGGGAGCAAGTGCAGGGAAACACAAGGGCTGGAAAAGCCTTTCCCTGCTGCATTTTTCCAGGTGTCCTGAAGAGGGTGTGGCACAGTGATCCCATTGGATCACAGGCTCCTGTCCCCAGTGGCTGTGGGGCAGGCACACAGCACTCACCTGCTTCAGGCCTGCTGTGATCCCTGCAAACTGCTCTTCCTGGTGCTCAGCAGCCAGGAAGGACTGAGGAGATGGATCTCGGAATGGCTGATCCCAGGACAATGTCATACATGAAACCAGCATTTAAAGCAGCCTCGAAATGAAGCAGGAAAGTCTGGGGTGTCTTATTTTTAATCTCGCCAGGCTAGGAGGGATATTGCTCCCTATAAATTCACTGGAGGGAACACCAAGGAGGAAAAGAGCCATTTAAGCTAAAAGCAATATTATCACAAGAATATGTGGCTATAAACTGACCAGATATAAATCCAGGCTGGAAATTGGTAGAAGTCACCTAATAGCTGGAGGAATGAGAGTCTGATACAGATCACAGGAAAGAAAGGGAAGGGAAAGGGGGAAATAAGGAAGGGAGGGAAGGAAGGGAGCAAGGAAGGAAGGAAGGAAGGAAGGAAGGAAGCAACGCTCATAAAGGGGATATATGTGAGGGAATTAAATAATTCAGTGTCTGAGAAAACCAGAGGCTGGAGAGGGTGACACTTTCTATACGACAGAAGAGGATTTGTCACTTAGAGCAAACATCTGTAAACCCTGGGTACATTCCTCAGCAGAGCTGCCTGGAAGCTCAGAGAGGTGCACTCGGATCCCAGAGCCCAAAGCAGAGGCAAAGCTGCAGCTGGGACCCTGCAGTGACAGGGTTAAGGGCAACCAACAACATACCAAGCTCTGCCAGGAGTTCTTGCCATGAGTCAGAGAGAGAGGATGTGCACAAACAGTGCAGACAGCACTGCAGAACCCTTGGAGTGCGAGCTGGGAGAGCAGTCCCTCAGCAGGTGACAGCAGGTCAGGTCTGGAGGGCCAGTGGGACAACCTTGATGCTGAAAATCTCCCAAGCCAGGGAGTGGGATGAGGAAGGAAACTGCTGTCCTAGGGCACTGGAATACTCCCAGCCTTCCAGGAGAGTTGGACAGGAGTTCTTCGGTGTTTCTGACAAGGAGTCAGAGGCTGGAGCATTCCCAAAACCAGGAGAGATTGAGCCATGACCACAGAATCACAGGATATGCTGAGTTGAAAGGGACCAACAAGGATCATCCAGTCCAACCCCTGGCCCTGCACAGGCCCATCCCCAAGAGTCACCCCCTGTGCCCCAGAGCATCAGCCAAACCCTCCTGCAGCTCTG
>JAWWEU010000519.1:0-10524 GCA_035583155.1 Acropternis orthonyx | reverse complement strand
CCTGGGCTGGTGGAAGGTGTCCCTGCCCATGGCAGGGGGTGGAATGGGATGAGCTTTAAGATCCCTTCCCTCCCAAACCATTCCATGATACCGTGAATAGAAGCCAAGTGTGGTGTGGGCACACCATGACATGGCCTGGCCACACCAGCCTGGGGTCCCACATCCCCAGGAAGGCTGTGTGGATTCATGCACGTGTCCAACCATCCCTTGCATATGTGCAATCCACAGAGTGCCAGATTCCTTCAGCTCCATGATCCCAACCTAAGCCAGCCTCAGGAAAACCCAAACAAGGTTAATTAAGAGCAGATTCGGCCCTTAGCACTTGTTGTATACAAGGAGCTTGGGAAACTAATTAACCCCCGTCGAAGGCCCTGTCATTCTGCACCCAGGATGCCACGACTGTGCTGGAGAGCAGCTCTGCCTGAGGATGGAAAACCATCACCAGCCCCAGACTGGGCGTGATGGGGCTGCCACATCTGACATCCCAACATCCCACAACCAGGAGCTGGATTTATGAGGTGTCAGAGAGAGGGCTGAACTTCGCCTGGCCTTGTATTTTATTGCGAATTCAAATTATTTATTGATGTCTCGACATGGTCTCAGTTATGGTGTAAAGAGACTTAGCCATTGCCCCCTCTCAGCATCCCCCACCTTGTGTCTGAGCAAAGTGTTGTCTCCAGCCAACAACAGATAAATACAATAAAATTCCAGGAAATGAAAAATTCACAGAATTTGTCACCACTTGTACAGCACAACTTTCCCCTTGTGCTCAGCAAAACCAGGCAGAAACCAGTTTCTCAGCTTATTCTTGGGCAGCCCTTTTAAATTCAGACCTTCTTGGGAGGAAAACCAGTAAAGCCTGACCTTTCTTCAAGCACTCATAAACCTTTTCAGATTTTTCCTTTTGCTTTAATATTCTGTGGTTTTTTTGGGACCCAAATGCAGAGTTATTTTTCCCCTTTTATTTTCCTCCCCTTCTCCTGCCACTGAACCCGACAGCGAACACCCCGGAGGAGGGAGAGTTTTCCACCGTTGCTGGTAGCAGATTCTTTATGTTTCATTTCAGCCTTTTGTGGCTTCAAAGAAACAGCTTGAACTCCAGAAAGGCTCCAGATTGGCCAAGGAAATATGAAACATCGTAATATTTCTAAGGGTAGAAGAATTTTTAAAAGGTTACATAGTGGAAAAAGAAAAGCTGAAAACCTTGTGGCAGCAAGGAGGTTCCTCGAGCGCTCCTGCCAGCCCCCCTGCTACTGCAGAAAAGGGCAAGGGAGGGGGAGGAAATGTCAAAATTCCCTCCTGAAAGCAAATTTCACCAAACAGAAGGAAAAGCATTTGCTGTCCCACAAGGCAGAAAATGCTCCAAAGTGGTAAAAATGCCTTTGTGCCCCTTTTCTCCAGCGCTGACCAATTCCAATGTCCCTTCTCACTCCGTTTTCCTGGCACAGCAACCCAGAGCCACCCTGTGCTGTCCCTAAAGCTCCCTGTGGACTTCCAGACCCCTTTTTCATGGAAATGGAGCAGTGATGGAAACATTTCCATTCCCCATTAGCTTTCTTAAACCCCTTTTAGTACAAAACCCCAAACTTTGGGCTCAAGCCTGGGGAGAGATGAATCCCAACTTCCCTTTGCTGGTGGTTTGCGGCTCTGACCCGAGTCAGGAGTGTGATGCTTTGGGTTTGAGGAGAAATCCAGCCACCCATCACCTGTGGCAGGTGTTCACTTTGGGTCCAACAACATCATTTCAGGGAATATTTTATTTATGCAGAATAACATAAAGCCCTGGGATGGTGAGGTATCGACCCTGCTCATCATGAGGAGCTCGCATCACCAAGCAACCAGCACTGGTGTTTTTGTGCGCTGAAGGAGGGTGGATTCAGGTGGGATATTGGGAAGGAATTCTTGGCTGAGGGTGGGCAGGCCCTGGCACAGGTTGTCCAGAGGAGCTGTGGCTGCCCCATCCCTGGAAGTGTCCTTGGCCAGGTTGGAGCAACCTGGGCAAATGGAAGGTGTCCTGGATGGAACGAGATGAGCTCTAAAGTCCTTTCCAACCCAAATCATTCCATGATTCTATCATTCCTTAACAGCTCTAATGGAAACCAGGCACTGGTTTATTCCCCTTTCCCTCTGGTTTATCAAAGGAGGTGGAAGCTGCCACCGTGTTCCCCAGCCAAGAAAAGCTCCCTTCCTTTCTCTTTTTCTTTTCAGCTGCTCTTTCACTTGAAGAATGAGATGGTTTATGAAGATTTTCTTCACAGGGGGAAAAAAAAAAAACCAGCCCCAAACTATCAGCCCGTGCAGGCAGAGAAGAAGCTGATTTTTCAACACTTCAAAATTATGTCATAAAGGCCCAGAGAGAGGGTTTGGCGAGGGTATAAACACAGGATCCAGCACAAGTCACAGGGTGATTAACTAAACCCAATGTTTCCAGAGCAATAAGATCCGCACAAACAGCCACATGCTTTGTTTAGCTAAACGAGCACCAGCACTTTGGCCCGTGCCAAGGCCTTGTTTGAGCTGAAAAAAAGGAGATTTCAGAATGATTGGCTCTTTTATAGAAAGTGCAGCTTTAGTACCCGATGGGCCTGACCTTGACAAGTTCTGCTTTTGTAAAAAATCAGAGAATTGTTAAGGTTGGAAAAGCCCTGCAAGCCCATGGAGTCCAACCATCCCCTGGCACTGCCAAGGCCACCACTGGCCGTGTCCCCAAGTGCCACATCCACAGGGCTGTTAAATCCCTCCCGGGGTGGGGGATCCAGCCCTGCCCTGGGCAGCTGTGCCAGGGGACGGACAACCTTCCCCAGGAAGGGATTTTCCCCAATATCCAACCTGAGATACTTGGCTGGGCATCTGTCTATGAGAGTGGAGTGTTTGGACAGCGCCCTGAGGGACGGGGCGGGGTTGTTGGGGTGTCTGTGCAGGACCAGGGGTTGGATGATGATCCTCGTGGGTCCCTCCCAGCTCAGGATATTCCGGGATTCCAGGGTGGGATTCTCAGAGCCCTGGTCTCAAGTTCCAGCACCTTGTGCATTCCATGTGTCTCCCACAGGGATGGAGGGAAGAGGAGGCGGCAAAAATTGTCACTTCTCAGAGCTCAGCAGGTGCCCAAACCAGACTTGAAGCAATAAAACCGAGCAATAGTATTCCCTTTTCTCCCAGGCAAGAGGGACCCTTTGCAAACGTTGCTCTGATAAATTATAAAACTAACAAGATATAACATAAAAATGAAATAAAAATATAAAACAAAATGAAACGAAATCAAACGTAAAAGAAAAAAGGAAACCATAATGAAACAGGAAAATAAAAATAAAGTAAAATAAAAAATAAAAATAAAAATAAAGTAAAAATATGTAATGAAATAAAAAAGTAAAAAATACAAAAGTGAAAATATAATGAAAAACAATAAAAAATAAAATAAAAATAATAAAAATAAAAAGTAAAATAAAAAAATACATTAAAAAATAAAAAAATTATAAAATTACAATAAAACGAAATGAAGTCAAACAACCCTCCCCCTTCCCATAAGTGCAGGAGCAGCCTCTGGATTGCAGTCCCATAAAACTCGGAGCGCACGCCGGGCTCTGGAGCAGAGTTTCCTATGGAAAAGCAGGGAGCCGGGAGCGGCGGGAAGCGGAGCTCGGGAATGGCTTTAGCAGGGCACTTCCCAGGGCCGGGGTTGCCATGGCAAAGGGGGGGCTCAATAAACAGTCTGCGCTGCCGGCCCGGCCTTGCATCGCCTCATTTGCATGTCATTCCCATTTCCATCCCTCCCGCCCCGCTCCAAAGGAGGGACGAGCCCAGGAATGCTCGGGGTGAGGAGCCCGCGCAGCTCCGCGGCTCCAGCTGCCGCTCCCGTTCGCTTTCCTACGGAACCACCCAGGAACGGGAAAGGGAGGCAGCAGAGGGTGGAAAACCGGCTTTAGGATTCACAGCCGCAGCCCAGGACAATGAACTGCGGCTGAAGCTAAGCTTAAGCTCAGTCCTGTCTTTAGCAGTGCAAACCCATCCCATGGGCCGTGGCACTGATTCCATGGATGGGAGGAGCTCAGGGGGCTCCTGGCTGAGGAAGGTGCAGGGACAGAAGTTTCCCTGGCCAGGAGCAGGTTTTGGGAATGGCATGCAGGTCCTTGAATCCCCACCCTTCGAGAGCCAGCAAATTCCACTAAACAGATGGAAAAACCTTTTACATCCCTGTAACTGCAACGTTCCAAAGAGGTAAAAAGCTTTTCCCACCTTTCCCCCCTTCGCTGACTGATCCTAATCATCATTTTCACTCTCTTCCCTGTGTGCTCTCCCTAGGAACTTCCAAAGCCCTCTTTAAAGGCTCCAGAATGGCAAAAAATCCTTAAAATCCACAACCTACCCTTTGTCAGAAGCCAAAACCCAGCTGTGAGTGATAAGGCAAAGACTTAAACCAAAAAGCATACAGAACCCAACCATAAATGATACTCAAACCAAATTTGTCCAAAAATAAATGAATACATTATTTTTTTTTAGGTTTTCATGCTCTTATCACTTAACCACAAGCAGAGGTGTGTCCTTTGTCCCTGCTCCTCCTGGAACTGGACAGGAAGAGGTGTGGGAAATCCACTGTGATTAAGACAAAAGGCGACCATGAAACGAGATGTTTTGGGGCCATGAGATGTCGCTTACAACAAATAAATAGCCCAGAGCCTGATGGCAAAGACGGATATTCCCAGGAGCTGCTCCTGCTCCGAGACACGGAGCCTTCCCATAGCCAGGGATGCTCCACGAGCCCCCAGCCCTTTGCCAAGGCTGTGGCATCCCGTGCTTTAATTAAAGATTGTCATCAGATAGACAGAAAATAAAGGAAGCTGCAACAAGGCTGAAAGCAAACAAGAGGATGGTGTGGAAGGAGGGAAGAGCACAGGCTGCGGTGTGTAGGAATAGCTCGTTAGCGCAGCTGCAATTAGTTCTGCTCCGGGTTAATTGTACAGCACCCTTAACCCCAGGGCAGCAGGGAATTCCCTGCACTTTCCCTTTTGGCACACACGCACTTCCTTAAATTAGCTGTGGAAACAGCTCATTAATGCACATACAAGCAAAGTTTGCTTAGGCCAGAACTAATTAGGCGCTACGTGTTTTCCTTACGTTGTTCTGGCTTTGGGCATCTCAAAGCCTGAGCTCCGGATCTCCTGGGACTCAAAAGCCTCTGAATGGAGGAACCCTTTGAATGTGCTCAGGAATTGAAGTTTGCTGGGAAAAGTAAGGAAAAAGTCTGTATTTCAGCAGAGTAGGAGGCGTTGGTGGGACTGAAAGGTGGGACGTTTCTGAGAGCTCACATTGTGTGCCGGACACCAAAATCCTTGTCGGAGTTAAAAGCTCCTGGTGAGAAGTGGCATCAAAGACTGATTAAGCAGAAAAGAGGAAGAGGTTTAAACTGAGAGGAATTATTTAGATTAGAGCAGGTCCTATAGCTGGATTAGGCTCGAGCTGAACAAACCTGTTCAAGCAGCAAAATCCTTAAAGGAAAGATCTGCATAGGATAATCAAGTGTAAAAACCCAACACGCACAGGCAAATTCCTAATAACTTCCCAGATTCAGTCAAGGGAATACTGGGATTACTCAGTGTGTTGGCAGGAACATAATCCCCAGGAGAATGGCAGAAAGGCTTTGAAGGTATGAGCCAAGCCTGGCTGAAGCCACGCACTGGACCCGTGTGCAGATAGATGGGGCAGATTTTATCTTTGCAGCACCAGCTCTCAGAAATGTCTGTCTGGGCTCTTCACTTTCTAACAGCCTTAATCGCTTCATGATGAACTGATGGCATTTCCACTTCCATATGCTTTTGATATTCCTTAATAAACTTAATTAGAAAGCAGCCATCCTACTTTAAAAACAACATTTCAGAGGGTTCCCCCTCCCTGGGTAGGAACAGGCCACGTTACATAACTGGGTTTCTTCGCTGCTCCGTATTCTCACAACTGGGTTAAATTCCACTATTCATTTTTACCATACTGGTGACACCAATAACTCTAATGCTCTGGGTAATAAACCCCCTGTCTGCCTGAGCTCACAGGTGGTGCCTTCAAGGACAAGTGGGCATTATTAAAAGAGGATGTTCTGAGTCTTCCTGACAAGTCAAAGCCATGAGCATCCCGTTTGCAGGAGGGAAAATATGGAAAAGCAAAGGGGTGAGGTAAAACCTGCTCAAATAAACTCTTCCAGGGAGGAGCTGGCAGCCGGAGACCCTTCCCTGAGGTCCCTCCGAGCTGAGGGGACAAAGTGCTGGGGTGCCCTTCTCTCCCCACCAGCCTCATGTGCCCCCGTTCCCGGCTGCCCGGCACACACCCTGTCCAGACGGCTGGAGCAGGAAGCAAAAGCAGCTGTGTGGGTTTGGAGGAGGATGAAAACAAGGAACACACATTTCATGCTAATGTGAGGCACATGGCTGGTGCTGGGGGGGGACTTGCCCGCAGATAAATCTTGTCATCCGCCCGGGACGAGCCAGGGCCACGTGGTGCAGCACGGCTCGCTCGCTCCGTATCCTCGGCACGTGGCGGCAAGGCTGGAGCGACAGCTGGAGCAACAGGATCTCTCCAGGCAGAGCCCAGGGCTTGCTGCCCCAACAGCTGAGGTACCTCTCTCCGTGGAACAGGCTCCCCGGGGAAGTGGTGGAATCACCATTCCTGGGAGTGTTCAAAAAATGAGGAGATGTGGCGCGTGGGGACATGGTTGAATGGGCATGGCGGTATTTGGACTTGACCTTGGAGGTCTTTTCCAACCATAGTGATTCTAAGATTCTATGATTCCATGATTCCTGTGGGCTGCATTCCCACAGGGATCCACTTGTACACTACAGCAGTGTCCTTCACACTGTAATGCTCTGGGAATTCCCCTTCTTAGTCCCTGCAATGGACTCAGAGGGTTTCAGTTTTTGAACTTACGGGCCATTATCGGATGGACTTTACTTACTTCGTCCCAACCAGCCCCTGGGGGTTTGTTCTCCTTTGAAAACATGTGCTTCAGCAGACAGGAAACCCAACCAGCTTCAGCTCCCCCTGCTTTGGGGGTGTCTCAGAGGCCATGCCAATTTGGAGGCTTGTCTGCAACGCGTGAGGAGAACACACAAGCCTACGAGTGTCCCACCCTCAGTCAGGATCTTCCCACCTGCAGTGGGAAGGCAATGGGACAGTAGGAAAAGTTCCCGGGCTACAAATGGATGACACCCACAAGCAGAGCAGAGCAGAGATTGCTTTTCAACCCTCAGCTAAAGATTTTCTTCTGCCTTTGCTTCCATACAACCAATTCCCAGCCTTATCACAACACTCCATGAAAACCATGATTATCTCACAAGAAACGCGATGACCCCGTGATGGCTTTGGGAGCCTGTGAACTCTGCTCGCTGAGGACATCTCATGCCTGTGTTTTATGACTCAGAACTTCTTGAGCGTGCAGCTTATCTGGTTTTCCCATTGCCGCTTTGCAGTGCTGAGCCTCGGGAAGCTCGGCAGCCAGGAACACACGGGCCATTTAGACAAACCGTTTTTTAAGTCTGAATTCCAGCGCTGAAATAACGGAGCGGCAGAGCTGGTGAGAAGCCTGGATCCCATGCTGGGGCTGAGCAAGAACCATCTGGAAAAGGATGGGAAGATTAGGAAAGAGAAGAGCTCCCAGCAGCAGTTGTTTTTGGAAACCAGCTGCCGAAGCAAGGGCGGCTCTTGGAGGAGAGCTCAGGTGCATCAGAGCAGGAGGAGGGGGGACATGGGATTATTTAGAGGGCTTGGACTTGTGTTCAAAGACCTTTCAAGATGCATTAAAGAAAGAGAAGCAGGAAAATGTACTTGGACATTTATTATTTTGCCTAAATCTCTGTGGTTCTGGGGTTAGCTCGAATAAAATGCTGGGGGGGGCTTTCTTTGGAATTGCTGGTCTGCTCCAAGGCAAAGCTGGCACTGGGACAACCCACGCTCTGAGCAGCCTGGACAGACTCTGCGCTCACTGCAGAGCACCTGAGTGAGTGACCTTGGGTGAATCCTTTGATCTGCTTCCATGCTCAAAGCCAAGTTTGCCAGGGATGGGATGCTCATGACAAAGTTCTGCTCAACTTGGGCAACTCTTGCTCCTCCCACAGCACTGCAACACCCAGCAGAGCTGGGAGGAGGGAGAGGGGGCTCAGGAGAAATGACTTCACCTGGAGTTTCGGGGTCATCACCATACCTGGCTACGACAGGAGCAAAGGCAACCTTTAACTCTGATTTTTTTTTTGACAGCTGAGTAATAACTGCAATATTGTTTTAATGCAACGTGGAGTCTTTAAGTGGAGATTGCTGGCGTGTTCCCACAAGGATATGACTGGGAGACAGGATGCACAATATTTGCCAGTGAGACAGAACAGAAGACAAGAGATAAAGAACAGGATTACGCACAGCACTCTACATACTCACACAATAAAGAGCATTATTTCATTGCTCTTGGGACCCTCGTGCAAACTAATTAAAATGGTATTTCAGCATATTGAATTAATGACTCCACTGAGGGCAAGAAAGATCTTATCAAGGGGTGGTTTGAAACCCTGTTTGCTTTAAAAAAATGTACCAGATTGGTAATAATCTCGAGAGGGAAGTGGCAGAGTCAAGTAGGAACACTCGCTTTGTCAGGGTCTGCGTGGGGATGAACGACGGTGCTTTGTAGCCCCTCAGACGCCACTGGACAGGAATATTGCTCTCTTTGCGGGGACTCTTCCCTTCTCCTCAGCTAAAGGAGAGGATTTCCAGCTGGAGGGAAAGGCTGTGAGGTGCAGGGTGTTTGAAGGAGATGGCCATCTTGTCTCCTCGCAGCCACGTGAAATGTCACCCAACAGTTCCTGGCTCCCCTCTGGGGCTCTGCTCTGGGACCCTTTTTACCCAGTGCAGTTCCTGGTCTGGAGCTGCCTCGTGTATGATTGACACCCCTGGAAACCCTCGAGGTCAGGTTGGACAGGGCTCTGAGCAACCTCATCTAGTTGAAGATGTCTCTGCTCATTGCAGAGGGTTTGGAGCAGATGAGCTTTAAAGGTCCCTCCCAACCCCACCCATTCTATGATTCCATGGCAGGGGACTCACACAAGATCTGATGATGCCAAAACCTCTGTCAGATAATTCTCTTCACAGACACAACCAATGCCCAGCCCAGAACCAGACAGAGTTTTGCCCCCATGAGGAGGACACGTGTGACTGTTGGCCAAAGTGGCGGTTGATGTGTCTGAAGAATAAAAAGAGAAATTAAAATGCCTTTGCTTCCCTCCACACCCCTGGCAGACCCTTGAGTGGTGCAGCCCACCAGAGACAACATGGGCTGCACCTCCCACGTGGTGCTCACACAGGCAGGGCCTGCAGGGTGAGGGGTCTCTGCTCACACGTATCCCTGCCCCAGCACAGCCACAAAGCCTTTCCCATGGTCCTGGAGTCAAGTCTCAGGGCGAGAATCAGTGCAAAACCAACAAAGTCTTGGAGAGCATGGAAAGATGCCAAAAAGATAGATGGGAAAAACTCGCATTTCCAAGTGCCAGAGAAGACAATGAGACATAACAAAGCTCTTTGTTTGGGAGGGGGTTTTCTTCAGGGAAGAAGGGAGAAGACTGGGGAGGGAGTGGGGGGAATAATAATCTATCCCACATCCAATCCAGCACTCAAGCTTTTTTCACATCCAGCCACCACAGTTTGGTGCAGAAAACTGCCTGTCCAGACAAAGTCCCTGAGAAAGGACATGTCCTGGGTTGGTCTTTCCAGCTTTTCAGAATGAAATCCACATAACCCCCACCCCTTGGATCAGCAGATGCAGAGCACAGCTGGCAGCAGGGATGTGCTGGGCTTGTTGTATGCACACACAACCACCCAGTTCAGGTCCAGTGGGGTCTGGGATGGGCACAGAGGATCAGGAAAGTGGGATGAGATGCCATCTCATGTGACATCTGAGAAAAGAGCTGAACCACGGAGCTGCTGCAGGCAGGTGTTGCTGTGGGATGTCAGTCCTGCCCTGGGTACTTGCTGATCCCATCTGGCAGTGACAAGAAAACCTGCACTGGCTTTCAGCTGATCTGGAGTGACTGGGAGCTTAACTGGGAACCTGCTGGTGTTGCAGCAGGGCTTCCAGAGACCAGCACAGACATCTGGGGGTTTGAGAGCAGCTGTTGCACATCAAAACCCACCTGTTACCACTTAAAACCTTTCGGGTTACGCAAAGGTCTCTTTTTTAAAGGTTCTGGAGCATATTCAAACCTTTGGCCTCTGCTTCCAAAGGAGGTGGGACACCTTTAAAGGCAAACAAGTGAAAACCAGAGTCCACAGCACTCCCACGGTGACCATTCAGATCACAGAACCACAGACTGGTTTGGGTGGGAAGGGACCTAAAAGCCCACCCAGTGCCACCCCCCGCCATGGGCAGGGACACCTTCCACTAGCCCGGGTTGCTCCAAGCCCTGTCCAACCCAGCCTTGGGCACTCCCAGGGATGGGGCAGCCACAGCTTCTCTGGGCACCCTGTGCCAGGGCCTGCCCGCCCTCCCAGGGAAGGATTTCTTCC
>JAWWEU010000518.1:0-10527 GCA_035583155.1 Acropternis orthonyx | reverse complement strand
GATCAGATCCAGTGCAGGAATTATGCTCTCATTTTTCCATGAATTTGGGAAGGGAAGAAGACTTATTCCAATACTATTTCCCCTCTGCACATCATCATGTTTTCTCCAGAACTGCAACCAATTTTAAACACACTTTTTAAAACCAAATCTGGGCAAGAACTGAATGGATTTGTTCTGCCTTTAATAGTGTAGAAGATACAACCTCAAATTAAAATGTTTTCTTTCTGCAGACACCCAGGTCATTAATTTTTTTAATAGCCAAAGTGCTCTGGGAAAAACAGAGAAGCCAATAAATTGATCATCCAGTTGCAAGCCTAGCAATAATAATAAATAAGACTTTGCTTCAGATCCAATAAGTACGTGTTATCTCAAACCCAGTAACTGGGTAAGGTCTGCTCATTCAGTCAAATAAAAAATATATATGGTAATTTATATGGCGAACAAAGTTTTTAATACTGAATGAACATGTTGAAATCAAGTATTTAACATTCATATCATAATGCAATTATTTCAAACCTTGAAAATAATTGTTTTTGTGAAGCCAAATATGGACTTGTGAAAAGCTCATCTAGAAATAGGACCTTGAAATTTGCTTCAATTTATAGATTGTAGGATATAGGTACTGAATGCCACTAAAAATGGATCCTGGAGAGAGATCACAAGTCTCTAGAAGTACAGATAATATTACTACAAAAAAGAGTGGGACAAATTTTATTTAAAATATACTTCCCAATTTTCTGATGGTGCTTTCAAAGTATTTTTGTGCATTTGCATTTTTGCAGTTTTAAAGAGAGATACAGGACTGTTTTTCCAGGCTATAATAAAGCAACTCTTTCCTCGCTGTCTCTGGCTTGCAAACCAGCAGCGCAGCTCTCCAGCAACAAAGAGTGTGTTTGAGGTCCACGTGTGTAGATTTTTTTCTATTGGTATATGTGGGTTGTTGTCTAGTATTTCTGCGACAGATGTTATGAGAGAGATAAATCTGTGCCTTTATTCACACTGGCATTATTCATGCCCTCTGTAAACCAGTGTGGTAGAGTTTGGAAGGCTGGGCTCTGTGGGCAGCTATGGCATGGAAGGGTCCCTGACTTCACACAGCCTTACAGAGGTAGTCTTGCAGCTGGGAGGTGAAATATCAGCACCTGTAGTCTCACTGTCTCCCCATCAACTGTCTATAGGTCAGCATGATGCTAACCAGAAAAACTGTTGGGATACGACCTTCATCCCTTTAAACAGACATCTGGGAATGACTCTTTGTCCTTCTCAAACTAGTCAATAATTTACAGTTAAGACAGTCAAAGTATTTTACTGGATCTTAAATTTTGTTTTCTGTACCTCAGGTCAGGAAGAATTGAAGCTAGTTTGTAGAATCAGGTCTCTGTTCCTAGCTGATAAGGAGCAAAACCTTTTGCTATTTTTTTACTTTTGTTTTTTCTTTATATTGCATTCGAACAAGGTGTTACTGTAACTCTGTCTTACTGAGGGAGGAAGAGATAATTGGCATTTTGTGTTCTCTGTATCCTGTGCCTGAGGTATTGGTGAAGGTGTTATGTTAGTACACTTGTAGGTGATGAAATGCATCAAGGTACTAGCGGTAACAGACTTTTCAGTATTTCCCTGATCATCGAAGTCCCTGATCATTATGACTGTCTAATTATAAGAGTCAAATTTAAGCCTAAACAGCTAAAAACCTGATGATGTTGGAAAACTCTTGCCATGTCTATAGAAAGCAATGTTTTGCCAAGTAGAGACAGCGGTGTTCCACAAACCAGTGGAAACATTCAAGTCAGGGGGTGACTTTTCTGCTCTCCTGTCTCAGATTTATATCAAGAAAAACCAGCTGAAATTAGGGCAGTAATGATTTCCAGAGAAATATGAGGTGCATCTGTTTTGAAGATGTAACATGGTTGAACCACCAGCTGGGGACTGCTGTGCTGGTAGTGTGTTATATACATTGCTCATAGGGCTTAGAAGTTATTTCCCTAGAAACACTGAATTCTTTACTATTAAGCCTGAATAGCACAGAAATGCCTGTGGATATGCATTGATAGCACTCTCTTGTGCTTCTCCACAGCATCAGAAAAATTCCCTGTGATGATCTTGAGTCAGGTTGTATGATTTTCCTTCTATTCCCTTCAAAACATTTAGGGTTTTTTTATACAATGTTTAATATTTCAATATTTCCAATGGATGAAAGGAAACGTTTGCTCTGAAAAAAATGCATAACTTCTCCCCAAGTCAGTGCTGCCAGCTTCAAAATGAATGGGTCTGGTATCTTCAGAGACCAGAATTTTTTGCATTTGTTTGCAAAGAATGGAAAGTACATTTTTGATAAAGACCAAAAATAGCAGACTACTTGTCAGACTCTGCTCTGACAGCAGAGAAGCAAGCTTTAATTTGTATATCTAAACCACATAAAAGCAAAAGCCCTCATGATGGGTTGGTTTTTGTAGGCCTTCTCTGGTAACTGGGGTCAAAACATAGGAAGTATTCCATCCCATGTCTTTATGTAATCAGGTGTATATAAAGCAAAGGCGGAGGTGTTCTCACTCTTTTCCTTCTCAGGTGAGCTCAGTGACAGACCTTGGTGTTTTGGTCTTGATTATCTGCATTGAGCAAGGCCTGTCCGAGGGCTCTTTGTCTGGGCCAGCAGCCGAGGTCAAGAATCTGCTTTTCCTAAGGGAAGCAGTGAGTTAACTATTGTGTTTGTTATTTATTGAGTTAATTACTGAGTTTAGTTTGTATATATTTTTTTGTCTTTTCCCTTTTTTTGTCTCCCTTTCCCCTTTCCCTTTCCCTTGTCCCCTATCAGGGTTGTTTGGGGGTCCCTGTTGCTTTGTACATAGTATTTAACTGTATATAAGTGTAATATATGTGATATATGTAAATACATATATATTTTTCTACAATTTTCTCTTGCTACTTTTTGCCTTTTCAGGAGAGGGAGGGGGGACTCTTTCCTGTGAGGTTTGGCTTTTGGCAGAGAACCAGGCCAAACTTTCACAGCCCTATTGTAAAGATGGTATTTTTAGAGGTAGATTTTATTATTGTCCCTCACTTCCTTTCCCACCAAGGGATTTCTTTCTCTGCAAAACAAGGCCATGATAGAAAATACATGTGATCTGATTAATAAGAGCTCCAGACAAGATGTCTTCCAATTCTCAACTCTGTTTTTCCAGAACATGTGTGGTTTTTTGATCAAACTTAATTTGTAAAGGCTTCAGCATCAGCCTTCTCTTGCAGTACCACAACACAGTTACTCTCTCTTCATTGGAAAGATCACTAGTTGATTTATAATAATGTGACCTCATTCAACACCAATAGATGGGAGTTGCCTTTATTGAAAGAAGGCATGATATTGAGACATGAAGCAAAAACTGTAGCTTTATCTGGTTTCCTTGCACTAGCAGGAGCTTGTAAGGAGAATGGTATTGCCATGATTTTCATCCACCTACACTATCATCTCTTTAGTGCTATTACAAAGTTTCTGGGTCATAACATTACATAATTTTCCCTAAAAAACACACTTATGTTTTCAGAAGATGTCAGACCCTGATGTTTTAGCTGTTATGGAAAGGAGCAATTTAAATAAATACACCATGTCCAATTCAAAAAGAAGATAAAAATTACCTAAACCTAGTGCAACATGATAGAGCACATAACATTTTGTGTTTGTCTTTTCAGAAGAGTTTTTCATTGTTGCAACATAAATATGTCTATTGTAAGCAATAACAAACAGTATTAAGAACAATTTTTCAGCTCTGTGAGCAGTGTTGTTTTACAAGGTTCTTGTGAATGCTTTTTTATATTGCAATCTCTCTTTCCATAGAGCAAAATTCTTGTTTTGCAAAACTAGTCGTTCCTATATATAAACAACAACAACAAAACCCAAAACCAAACAAAACCATGGTAAATGGCAAAGTGGTTTAATCTGCCTACAGCAGATTCAAATAAATGTAAAACTAAAATAATTATGAGAATAACTGAAACAAAGCGAAACAATATCCAACGACAGACAGTTTCTTTCAGAAAAAAAAAGTCTGTTTTTTCTTTAACAAGTAGTTTTTGTCCATGACCAAATGTTTCCTTCTTCGTTTGCTTTACTTAAAGTGGTTCTTTCTTGTGGTACCACTTTGCTGCCTTGGACTCCAGTTCATACTGAAGTTCCAGCGTGTCTGGCAGTGTTGGTGTCACTTCCTTCAGGCCACAGTAGTCTACTGTCAGTCTTCACTCTCCACTGGGCTTACACACTGGCCATATAGGTATACTAAAGGGGGAACGAGTCTTGCTGACCACTTCCTGGCTCTCCAATTCACAAATCATCTTCTTGGTTGGAATCATGGAGTCCCGGTTGGTGTGGTATTGCTGATGATGCAGTGTTGCAGTTACAACTGATGCCCATTGTTCTTCAACCCTCAGCAATCCCACAGCAGAAGAATCCTCTGAGAGATCAGGAAAGGTATTCAACTTTCTCTTTTCTTCTGTCTCCACAGCAGCTATCCCAAAATCCCAACAGTGCCCTTATGCATCCTTGAAATACCTGCTCCTCAGGTAACCTATGCCAAGGATACACAGGAGCTCTGAACCACTCACAACTGGGTGTTTTTCCCACTCTTTCCTGGTCAAGCTCACTTCATCTTCCAGTACAGTCAGCTGTTGGCATCCCCCTGTCATCCCAGAAATGAAGATGGATTCTGTCCCCTACATATCTTGATGCCATCAGGGTACATTCTGCACTGGTGTCAACTAAAGCCCTATATTCTTATGGATCTGATGTGCTAGGCCATTGGATCCATGCAGTCCAATAGATCAGACTGCCTTTCCTCAACCTGGTTAAAGGCAGGGACCCTCCAGTTCTGGTCATAGTAGTCCTTACTCCCACTCTGTAAATATGACCTGGAGATCCCTTCAAGGGGGTCAAACATATCATCCCTCCTATTCTGCCCAGCGGCTTGCGAACAAACTACTTAAGTATCATTTGCCCTTGACAGGTTTCCTGTGATAGTTATTCCTCTTCTCAACTCATGTTCCCATGCACCATCTCACCTTCTCATGTCTTCTCCATATTTGTGCAGGTAAAACCATAGATTACATCATGCTCACCCTAGCCAGGGGACACTCCTCCTAATAGCAAAGACTCTGGTCTGTACTGGCAAGACATGGAAAATTTCCTCCCTAAGATCCTCTTTGAGTTTCTGTGGCCCTCTTCAATTTTCACTTCCAAGTTCTGGACATGCTTGGCCAGTTTTGTTTCCACGGAGGAGATGTGGGGCCAGTAATGGGGTGCAGACAGTGTCTTCGTATATCTGGAGTCTGCTAGCCAAAATGCACACCTTGTCTTCTCCCTTCCTCCACTAAGCATTGCTAAGTAGTAGGGATATATCTCTGGCCCAAACTGTGTGAATTTCAGCTGCATCTGTGATGTACACTGAATACTGTCTGGATTTTTAGAGGAGTATATGTCATCTAAAAAATTATTTCTAGCACAGCTAGTTCTCCCAGGCACTGGATGCCTTGCTCCATGGTGTTCCAGTGGCCTTGACGCATATGGAGGTCTTTGTTGCAAAGGTATCTTTTCCTCACACTTGACAAGAGTTGCGTCCAGAGGCTGAGAGTTTCTCGGGTTTTTCCAATCCCCTGGTCAATAACCACGTGTCAGGATAGGGATACTAGTTGTCTGGCTTCACTATCATCTAGATTTCTGTGGCATACCAGATTCAGAGTAGTTAGGTCAACATGGACTCATCTGTCTGGCGGCTGAACTTTCTCTGCAGCTCATGCGGCTCACCCAGGAATAGAGATTGGGTGATTGTCTCTGTCTCTTACGTTGGTTGTGAGTGTCCTGCCCCTTCTTTGTCACTTGCTATGTGAACTGTTTTGGTCTTAGATTTCCTTATATGAACAGGGGCAAAGTCCTTCTGTCTCAGCAACAATTTGAGTGACCATGGTGCCTGTTAATTTGGTTTTTTTCCCCTCTGGTTTAGCTGCAGCTTGCATGGACACCGTGCTTATTGAATTATTTTTTTCCCCCTCCCTCTTAAGTTGCCGTACCATAATGAGCAGTGTCCAGTAAGCTGTAGCCAGAACCAAGCTCATTGTAGTAAATTTCCCCTCTCTGGAACTGCTACAGCAATTTTATTTCACACATTTTATCACTTTAACAGGGTCTTGGAGTTGTTCAGTGGTGAACTTCCAAACCATTGAAAGAAAGAAGTCCTCCAAATACTCTCCCAGGTACTCCCACATCCCATGCCACTCAGAATTATCCACCCCTGGGGCAGGCCTCTGGACAACGCAACCCATACAGAAGAAGCATAGCAGAACTAGCAAAAAGATTATACTGTCCTTGGAATCAAGAGGGAAGGCAACACTCTCAAAAACTGTTTAGCAGATCTGAAGGGGAAGAACGAGGTGAAAAGCTGGGGAAAATTATCTTCTCCTGTTCCCCACACATGCTGGGTGAGATTATTAATGATCCTCCAGAGGCAGCAGCCCAGACCAGGACAGGCAAATAACACTGAATACACATCCCAAATGATCCTCATTGCCTTGATGTTATCATGTCATACATTACTGTCACACCACACACTACCAGAGTAAACTTGATCCCTTTCCCTACTTTGACAAATATTATCATGAGGAGTACATATGGGAATATATACATGGCTAGGTGCCATACCCACATGAATAGACTGAGCAATATGGTGGCCTGGGAGTTCTGCACCCCATTACACAAATTCCTAGATTGAAACTGTGACTGTAACTTCTCTCTCAGTGTTGTCGCTCTCTCTCAACCCTTTGCTGCCCCAGTGTTGGGCAGCCAATAATGTAATGGTTTTAAAAACTCAGCAAGGAAAAAAGTTACTACGGCTCAAGCTGTCCCCTCATGACAGTGGAGAGGAAAACAAAGAAAACAAGACCTACAAGAGATTAAAAATGTTAAAGTTGCAACTTTACTGAGGTAAAAGCTCACAAATAAAAATACAGAAAGAAATGGTTTACTCACAGAAACAACATAGTCAAAATATTACCTGGCCCCCCACTCCAAGGTGAAAAAGATTACTCCTGTTTTCATCTGTGCCCAGTGTGGCCTGGAGAGTAAAGAAAGTAGTGTGGCAAAAAAAATTTCCATGATTTAACTCCCTCCCTGGCCAGACAAAAACAATGGGGGACAAGGGGAAAGCAAAACCTGGAAGGTTATTTCATCCAAAAGGATTTATTCTGTTGAGATGCTGGCATTGGTCCTGGCATAGCATCAGCAAGCAAAAGCAGCAGCAGTCCCGGGCGGTAAAGGAGCAATGTGCGTTCTTTCCCAGTGCTGAGTGGCCATGCATTCCTGACCTTTTGTCCCGCCTCC
Source organism: Acropternis orthonyx (assembly GCA_035583155.1). Lineage (NCBI taxonomy): Eukaryota > Metazoa > Chordata > Aves > Passeriformes > Rhinocryptidae > Acropternis > Acropternis orthonyx. The sequence goes on along the minus strand of JAWWEU010000518.1, from coordinate 3,170 downwards.
CCTCCCATGAGAGTAATGCAGGGAAAAAAAAAAAACAACCAAAAATGGTAACTTTCCATTTCTGGTCGCAAGTCTTAAAGAGACAATCCATCAAACATGATATTGAGGCTGTAGAATACACAGTTTGGTCACACCCAAATAGTGCTAACCTCCATCTCCTATCTGTATAACTACGACGTAAGTAAAGCTATATATATTAATAACCCAGACAGCGTCCATTACTTGCAATTCTGAGTTCATTCTAAATCAAAGCAGATTACTTTATGAAGATGCAGTAGAGTGTGGGCATTTTTAATACAATTCCAGAAGAGAATTTGAATGTCTACTTATATGAAAGCATGCATTCTAAATATGAAAAATATCTACTAGGCCATTTAAAATGGCCAGTATAACATCAGCATTGAACCTCACCATGAGAAGACTCTGCCTGGCATCAGCAAGGAGCAGAGAGGTGGAGAGCTCTGAGATACTTCTCCTTTAGGAGCATTCTGCTTTGGGAAAATCCAGACTACACTTACGCTATGTGAGCCTCTGCCATGAATGGGAACTTCCCCTGTGTTTGTTACCAGCAACAATGTACCTTAATGTGATTCTCTATACCTGACAAATGCAAGAAAAACCAAGTGAGATCCAATTAGTTTTGTAGTAACAAGTTTAAACATCTAATGTTACCTCTGGATCATTTGCAGGTTAAGAACAGGAAATATATGCCTTGTACAAAAGATGGAAAATTCACAATTTTTACAAGTTTGGTAGCAACTTTTAGAACTTACTATGGATTAAGCAGTTTCTCCATGCACTGATCCTAACTATAATAATGCAAACTGCCTGTGAATTATGATTGCATTTGGCAACAATCACCACTTCCCACTGTAGTGTGCAATTAACACCACATATTGTAGCTGTGGCATTTATTGGACATAAAAACTGATTGTACTCCATAAACTTGAAGACAATCTCTGCTATTAATTAGCATCAGTATCCATGCATAAATTAGAACAGCATTTACAATCACTTCCATAAAGGTCTAACAGAGTGTTCACTGTACCAACTGTAATTTAAGTAATAACCTCAGACTTGGTGATATATGTCAGTAAAATCAGGTTTGGCTTGCAACCTAGCAGACTGTATTTCAGTATTTTATTTTTCTGTCACTAATGTTCACTTAGTATACATTGAGTCTATCGTAAAATGAGTTTTCATACAGATTAATTAACACAGAACTCTAAATTTCCATTTTATTGATTTCTCTTTTTTTCATCCCTCTCACCCCCACTTGCCAAAGTAGGCCTTGATTTGCCTACTAATGCAATAGTTTGTGTGTTCAAACACAGAATTGTCTAACACTATTGGAAAGGAAACTTTTCTCTATTTGTTTCTTTTTAAAAAGCTTTTCACAAAGCATCTGTTTTTACACTGGGAATTGGTGAATAGTATTGCAGACATTAACCTCATTTCATTCAAATACTTGTCCATTTGCAATAGGAAATTAGCTAGCAAACAAATGCAGGATGAAATGGCTTAGATGGGTTTTGCCCAAAACCTGCTTTGTTTAGGGTCCACTGAGCATGAACTGGGAGGCCAGTTTCAAACAGAGGAAGAACATACTATGGGTGAACCAGACACAAAAGAAATGGCCTGAAAGACAGACTAAGAGTGAAAAAGTAAATGGAAATGTTTCTGTGGTGTTTGCTATATGTTTCTTCTTATTGTTTATCACAATCTAAGTTTTTTTTTCAGTTTTTTCATTATTTTTTTTTCCTACTGGAACTATAAGATCTTTCATTTCTTGTTGGACATATTTTTAGACACCACAGGAGAATTATCTTCTTCAAGCTCTATGGTAAACATGCCCATATTGTATATGGTCTGTGTCTTGAAAAAAATTACTTGTATTACTCTGATCTGTATTACTCATGAATACTTTTTGATTTTTCTTTTAGTATTTTTAATGAGAAATAGAAAAGTATTGTATTAGTGAATTTAGGGATTTTCCTTGTTTAAAGCAAATTTTCCTGAATCTACAGATTTTCAGAACTTTCGCTGCCTCACTGAAGCAGACGTTTATGAATGAAAGATTCCATTCTTAATTCTCCTAACATTATTTGAAAGTGTTTTTTGAACATAACATTCAGGAGGCTTTTTTATTAACTGAGAAACAACTTCATAGTCCTCAGTTCACTCCTTAGGTGACTGTCTTTCCTAAATACAAGGAAAATATTATCATATGATAATAAAATACATGGGAAAATGTATTATAATAACTAATTTACTAAGGTTTTATTGAAAAATATACTGGGAGTGGTAGGAATTGCACATCAGTATGCAGTGAGAGAATACTTGGCTAAATATAACTCAGGAGAGCCACAGAGCCAAGTAATATACAGGAAATAATATAACATACAGAAAAAAAATGTGTATAATAATATAAATAATAATATACATGATTGCCTGCATTGACAGAATTTTTATATGTTGTATAATAATATACAGAAAAATGTGTCTATATCTTCTGTATACAGTTTTCGTCTAAAGGTATGCTTCTTCAAGAGTGTTTTACCTGAAGATTTTATGGTTTTCAGCAAAGAGAGAAAAAAAAATACTATTGTCTTTCTCCACCTGTTGTTACCAATACCTTACAAGATTTTTGGCTCCAGTTTCTGCCTGTGCCTGGCAGTCAGTGATTCATACTAATACATTAGGTCAACCTGAGTTTCATGCATGCTCCCTAAAAATATCAGGCAGAGATCTTGCTCTCCTCCAAAAGCCACAGATATCGTATCTATCCTTCTCATGAGACTTTCATGAGTTGTTCCCTGATTCCCAAGCAGATAGAGATCACAAAACTCACTTGGTGATTTTCTTCCATGAAAGCAAGGATGTGATGTGATTTTGAAAAGTGCATTGCCTTCTAAATGTGGCTGCAGGGGGGACTTTTTCCAAAAGAAATAACTAAGCAAGAAAATTAGGAAAAAACCCAGAGATATTTCCGGAAGGCAAAGCCCCAGAAGACAAAAAGGAGCTGATACATCAGTCCCTTTAGAGCTAATAAGTCTTAAAATTATATATATATGCAAATAAAGCTTCATTAAGCTTTAAATACAGTATAAACTCTATTCTCCAGTGTGAGTAGCAAGTGCTTCCAGCTTCTCATAATGGACTCAAGCAGT
>JAWWEU010000517.1:0-10557 GCA_035583155.1 Acropternis orthonyx | reverse complement strand
GCACGGCCCCGAGGCTGCCAGAGCTGCAGGGGGGTTTGGATGATGCTCTGGGGCACAGGGTGGGGTTGTTGGGGATGTTCCTGTGCAGGGCTGAGGGTTGGACTGGATGGTCCCTGTGCGTCCCTTCCAGCTCAGCATATCCTGGGATCTTTCCAGAAGTGCTCCTCTTCCCACTGAGGACAACTCTCTGGGTACATCTTTTGGGATCCTCAGAGGAGAGCAGGGAACGTGTCCCAGGTTGTCGCCCTGGGTAGTTCCAGGTGCCTCTCCAGGAGCCTCCTTGGTGGGGTACCAAGCTGGGGTCCCACCCGTGGCTGCTGAGCCCGAGGATTTCCCGGCAGGCTCTTGCCTGAGACAACCCCGCACCCAAAACACCACAGGAAGCTCCAGGCCAGGGGGCCATTGCTACCATTGCAATTAATAATACAAAAGTTGTTAGAATTCCCTTCCCTGCTGGGCCGGGAGAAGTGAATGTGCCTCACTTGGTTGGGGGGTCACTTCTCCCTTTTTTACATCTGCCTCAGTTTTGCATTTCCTTTCTCGAATTCATCCTGAAATTTCCATTCTAACCCCTCTTCGCTGCCCCTTCCAAATGACTTATTTATCTCTGGAGCTTACAGACCTTTGGGTGGAAACCATTAACTGGAAGAGCAGGATGACTGGAAGCCTGGCACTCCTACAGCTCTTCCCGTTCTGAGTTTTTCCTTTGCTTTCAGCAGATTTTGGGATCCTGAATCCCCTGCCTGTCCTGGGGGGGGTTTGATGTGTTCCCTGTGTGTGGCCAGTGTTCCCCCTGGTCTGCAGGTGAATTGTGCCCCTGTGTTTTTTCCCATTTTTCCTATTTCTGGAGGAGCCAAGGGACCATTGTGGTTTTTTTCAAGCTGCTTGTGGGTCACTGATGAGTCAACTCAATTATAAGCGGAGGGGTTTGACTGCCTTTTCTCAGAAAGGCAAGACCAAGGCAGGGTTCAAATGAATTCAGGCATAAGAACTGTGAAAATAAACACTTGCTTACCTAATGCCTGGTTTCCTTCTGGAGCCTTTTGGCATATCCACAGAGAACCAGATATTTTTAAAAAAGAAAAAAATAACTAGAAGAAAGTAGATAGATACATTCTTTAGCATCTTTCCTTGTTTCTTAGTCATCCACTATCAGTGTGAAAATATTTTGTACTGTCCTGCTGCAAGACTCCTGTCATGGAGTGAAATTAATTCCTCAGTTCAGTTACGTGTAATAAAATCCAGGAAGAATTTGGAAAGCAAAAGATAAGGTATTTGTTTAGACTCATGTAAAAATAGAGCAGCTTTATGATTAAAAAACAGCGACTGAGCTCTGAGCAGACTCTCACTGACTTTGTGCACATCAACAGGAAATTTCGGTGAGTCTTCCTGAATGAAACACCGCTTTTCCTCCGTGCCCTGAGGGGTTGCCGTGGTGGACTTTGCCTGGTGCTCTCCCTGCCAGCAGGAACTGGCGCTGACTGTGAGCACACTGCTGATTTACCAGGCACCTTCCCGGCTCCTCTCGTGCTTCCACACCCCTTCACCAGCAGGAAGCTCCTCTTTGCTTCACCTCAGGGCAGTGGCAGTGATGCCTCCCAGAGATGGGGTTCTCCCCATCTTCAAGGAAACTCTTTTTCCATGCCGGGATCGATGCCTTTGCAGCCACCCCCTCCCTGTGCCCTTCTCCCTTGCCGTAATTCCCTCCATATTTAGGCTGTGGTGCAGTCCCTGGGGGAATTATTGCTGCTGCTTTTCCCGTTTTCCAGTCATCTCGTTGGTAGGTCTTGACTGTCTGTCGGACCCCAGACCTGCTGCTGTTCGTGGGCACCAGCATTTGCTTCCCAGTTTACCTCTGTAAAACCAGTAAGGCACCTGAAATGGGAGCGTTTGGGTGGAAGTGCTGTTGGGTTCAGGCTCAGCTTTTGGAAGTTCCCTTGCATGGATTGGGCTGGGAAAAGCTTGGAATGTGGTTTTCCACTGCTGGGCTGCTGTTTGGTACCTGCTCAGTGCAGGGAGTTTTCCTGGTCTGCACTCTAGGCATGGATTTGGGAAAACACGGGGGACGGTTATAAAAAGAACCTCTGATGGAAGGTGTCCCTGCCCGTGGCAGGTGTGGGATGAGATGGTGTTTAAGGTCCCTTCCAACCCAAACCAGTCTGGGATTCTGTGATAAAACCACCCTGAGCTCTCCCTGCCCCATCCCAGGGCCGTGGCACTCCCGGATAAATACATCAGCATATTGTGAGTTATTCCCATCACTTGTAATCCAGAGCACATTCAGTCTCTCTCTACGTTTGTCTCAGCTACTTTGTGCTTGTATAAACCAGACTTTCTTTAAGAAATGTTGTACTTTCCACAAAACCAAGCCTTGTTTGGGTTTCATTGTTGATGTTGTGCCTTTGGGAGCAAACAAGTTGTGCCCGGATTCCGTGGAGTGCAGTCCTGTGGCACCCACAGCTACTTTGCACTGCTTGTGACTTCACATACATTAATTTTTTTTTGCAAGTGTGGTTACAGTGATTGGCTTTTAAAGGGTACTTGTAGGTGTCTGGCAACTGCACTTTTTAACCAGAGTAATTAAATTCATAGAAATTAGTCATTTTGAGATAAAAAAAAAATGCGGGCAGCATAAAGCAGTTCCCCCTGTGTTCCTGTATTTATCTGGGCATACTCTGTGACTAAAGCACGGTGCGTGTTTTTACGCTGTAAATATAATCAAAATTATCATTTCCACGATTTTTTTTTTTTTTTTTGGCTATAAAATATCTGGAGATTTCTCTCCCTGTTGGAAGTCTGTAGGCTCAGCTCATGTTGCCTCTCTCTGCAGAGGAGGGTGAAAGGCGTGTTCTCCATATGTCTGGGGGGTTAAAATTATCCCGGGCGCTGGGTGGTGATGGTTCTGCAGATGAGTTCAGTTCTGCAATCCACGCCTAAAACTGGGAAATCTAAATGGAGAAAGCAGCAGGAATGTTTTCATTCCTGAGCCTTTCAGGCTGGAGGGAGCTCAGGTTCTCCACTGCACCCCGTTGTCCTCATACTTGCAGTCTGGCCCGTGGAAATGGGGCTTTTTTCTTTCAGTGAGCAGGAGACAAGAGTTTCCAAAAATAAGTGTATGAAGTGATCCTGTAATTTTCAGTTATTGCCTCTCTGGGTATCTGCCAGAACCTCGGTCAGAGACCTGCAGACATCTGTAGGGATGCACAAGCTGTTCAAGCTGGTGAGAGGGAAAAGATGTGGTGGCTCCTCTGGCTCCAAACTGTGGAGGAAGGCAAAAAGCCAGCAGCTTTTCATACATAGAGCAATAAATCAGGGAGAAATCCCTTGCTCTGAGGGTAAAATTCAGATTGCCCAGAGAAGCTGTGGCTGCCCCTGAATCCCTGGAGGTGTCCAAGGCCGGGTTGGACGGGGCTTGGAGCAACCTGGGCTGGTGGGAGGTGTCCCTGCCCATGAGGATGAGATGAGCTTTAAGGTCCCTTCCAACCCAAACCCTTCTGGAGTTCTGTGAGGTCAGTGCTGTTTCATCCCTGTGTGAATGGAGCAGGCAGGTTCCCTCCTTCCCTGCCCTCCAAGCTCAGGAAGCTTTTCCATCCTCCCCATCCCACGGTGCTCCCAAGGGAAGCAGTCTCCTCTTTCCCCCCTCTGCTGGGTAGAGGCGGCACTTGGGATCTCCAGCTCCAAAGCCAATACAGAGGCAAGGGAAAGGGGCTAATTCTGCTCCCTCCAGCACCTCAGGACCTTGGCATCAGCCTCGAGTTCCTGGCATTTCCCTGCTGTTTCCAGCACCAGAGCTCTGGTCATACCCCGAGGCTGTGAAATGCAGCCCTGATTAATTAAATTCTGCTTCTCCTCTGCTCGGGCTCTCGGTGGCTTTGCTGGCAGAGGGTTCAGTGTCATGGTCTGGGATGGGTTAGAAATGCTCCCAGCCGGGTTCCAGGCTGCTCTGTGATTACTGCAGGAAAACAGCTGAAGGCACATCTCCCACAGTTTTATTTTGGGCAGCTTGTTTGTTTTGAGGGAAAAAAAACCTACCATTTCCTTCTATTCTGAGTTCTCAAAGGAAGGAATATGAGCATTTTCTTATCTCAGTGGAAGCAGATTTATGAGGGGGGCACCTGAATGTTGGAGCTGGTTGGGAATGAAAAAGCCTTTGGAGAGGGGAAAGAAGCAGTGACATAGTGTCCCCCTCCCCAGTCCTGTACGAGCAGATTAAACTGAATGTAATTAATAACGAGGAGAAACCCATTAAGTTGTTATAGTAACTGGGGAGCTAAGGTTGAAAATGTGTGCTCCGAGTGACTCAGCTCTGGGGGAGGGGATCTGGGAGCCCACACAGCGCTGGCAGCTTCCCTTTGCCTGGGCTCCTCCCTGTCCGCGCCCCGGGAAGCTCCACTGGAAGCACCTGGCGTGGGAAAGGCTCTTCCCAAACCCCTGGGAGGAGCCTGTTCTCCCTGCCGCACCCTGAACCTCTTACGGTTCATCACCATCATCAACAGCAGCTCCACCTCTCTGGTGACCCCTTGGAGAAAGTTGGCAAAGCTCACCCAAAAGGAGTGGTAGCGGCGGCAGCGCCGGGTCTTCCCCAGAGGCTCTTTCCCGGCAGGGAATAAGGGATCTGTGGGTTCTCATGTCCTGCAGAGCAACACCACCTCCTTCCTGGAGGTCGGTTTCAAAAACTGACTTTATTCCCTGTAATTTACGTGGGATCTTCTTACAGCAGAAAGTGCATTGATTTGGTTGAGCTCGTTAAAAAACGTTCGGGTAGAATGCGTGAAGGGGTTGATTTACTCGCGTGTCTGTTTCCTTCTTCCCAGCCCGTGTTTTCTCCGGATGCAGCTCCTTCCCCAGCAGTCCATAAACATTTACCTGCTTCCCTCCAGGCCTTTGTGTCAGTAAAGTCATGGATGGATGGAGAGCAAAGTGCATTTCAGCCTGGGGGAGGATGTTCTAGTGGAAGGTGTCCCTGCCCGTGTGGGCTGGAATGAAATGACCTTTAAGGACCATCCCAAACCATTCCATGATTCTGGTTCTTGCTGCTGTGATTTGGTTGGTTCTCAATATTTAGTTCGACCTCCAGAATTTAATAAACCTTTGCAACAGCAAGGGCTTGTTATTTCCTAATTCTCCTGCCTGCGTAGCCTCTGCCTCGGGAACCACGAAGGTTTTGTTGAGCAATTAATTCCTAATGGCATCTCCAAAGCTCCAAGTAATTTGCTAATGTAATGGTCTGTGGTGATCTGAAAATCATTAGGGAATAACTAGTGGTTTATTGCATCTGTTGAGTGAAAAATGAGTATTAAACAGGGTGAGAATTTGGATTTATTAAAAAACTGCAGAGGTAAAAGGCTGACTGTTGCACAGATTTCTCTGTATGTGTTTAACTGGTCTGATTCCTGAGCTTCAGTTACTTCAGGTTTATGTGGAATTTATGGGCTGTGTTTCTGGTGACATTTAAGGGTGTCCAACCATTTATTTTTTGAACCAAACTTCACATATTTTTTTTTCTATCAGCAATTAAAAGTAATCGAGCTCCATTTAGTCACCAGAAATGTTTGATATCACTGGCTTATCCTTGAGGTCCCTTCCCACCCACTCCGTTCTGTGATTCTCTATTGGTACAGGATAAATGCACGTGTATTTAGCTGTAAAAAAGTGCAGGTGAGTGTTTGGTTGTAGTAAAGACTCCAAGAAAATACTCTTGTTCCTGGGATAACATGGGATTCTTTGGTCTGCTCCTTGCAGGGGTGGCGAGGACAAGGTGAAAAACTGATACTTGTTTATTTGTTTTAATAATTATATTCTCCAGCTGTAAGAGAGATGTTGGTATTTAGTTTTCAATTTTGCAGGGAGAGTAAAGCCAGCTGTAAAGCTGGTCCAGTGGGAGGTGCCCCTGCCCATGCCATCCCTCCCAACCCAAACCTTGCTGTGCTTTTGTAGGTCGATGTCTCATGGCATAAAAAGATCATTTTGTGTCCACATCATGCTGTTGCTTTGCACTGGAACAGGCTCAGCCATCATGTTCTTCCAGCCTAAGCAAAGGCCACTTTGAACGAATCATGTCCTGATCATACCCAAATACTTTATTTCTGGAAAGAGGATACATGAATCATCACAGAATCACAGAATCAGCTGGGTTGGAAGAGACCTCCAAGATCATCAAGTCCAGCCCTTGGCAGTACATGAGCCACTGTGGCCAAGGCAATGAAAAGGCACTCAAATAATTCCAATATATTCTCTTACTTCATTGCTGCAAAGATGAGGAGATGCCTTTTACCACCAGGTTTTCAAGCCTTGTTAGAAGAGGAATATTAATTGGACTTTCCAGCCTCCTCCTCAGCAGTGGTTGAGTTTCTCTTGCTTTATAGGCCAGAGACAATTATTGCATCTACAGATACCAGTGTTGACTTTTTATAGATAGAAACATGGTTTGGGTTGGGAGGGACCCCAAAGCCCACCCGGTGCCACCCCCTGCTCCGGGCAGGGACACCTCCCACCGGCCCAGGTTGCTCCAACCTGCCCTTGGACACTCCCAGGGATCCAGGGGCAGCCAGAGCTTCTCTGCCCACCCTGTGCCAGGGCCTGCCCACCCTCCCAGCCAGCAATTCCTTCCCAATATCCCGTTTAATTCTATCCCCTTTCACCTTAAAGCCATTTTGCCATCAAGTCTCCATTTCCAGCTGCTGTCCTTCCTGGAAATTGCCAGCTGTGTGTAGCAGAGCAACAGGAATTTTCTGGATGTGACCAGGATTCCTCTGCCCGCGCTCCGAACAACCTGGGGCTGTCACACAGCCCTGCAGCTCGGGATTTCCAGCTCTGCAGTTCCCTTTGCAACTTCAGCATTGACTCATCGGGCCAAGAGAGCCAGACTTTTTGTGGGGACACAGCAAAGGCGGGAGCCAGGGAGCTGGTCCCTGGGAGATGCTCATTCCATGTGAGGAGGGGTTACTGAGCAGTGCTCCCCTCATTAACTGCACCCTTTGAAGTGATTGAATGGGAGAAAAACTTTCTGAAGTGTTCAGCAAGTGTGCTGGAAGTATCAACCCCCCCCCTAATTAAAGGTTTGAGGAGTTTTTCATAACCAGGGAGAGAATCACAATGAGGGGTTTGAAGCAAATGCTCGCTTTCACCTCAGTTAACAGCACTTGATTTCTGAGCCAATTGCAGGGTGACATAAAGGAGTCTTTCATTTCTTTTTAAAAAATGCTCATAATTTAAGCCTGGAATCTAAAATAATGCAAATATTTTCCCAACAAGCAAAATACCAGATACTGAAGAAAAGAAAACAGCAGTAATATAGGGAAACAGGAACATCTGCTTTGGCTACAAGTAAAATCCTGGAATAAGAAAGCTTAAACATTCCTCTTTATCAGTTTTTTTTCCCTAAAGCTCCTGTTATAAATTAATGTTGTCATAAATGCCTCTTAAAATATATGAAGTAATATATTGTAATGGAAGTGGTCTCAGCCAGTGGCTGGTACGAAACACGGGTGTGTTTGCAGAATGCCAAGTGCTTTTCCTTTTAGTCTTCATTTTCTGTTCTTTATTGGATGGGCAGCCAGAAATTTCATTCTGGAAATTGCTGGCATGGAATAAAAAACCTGGGATAAATCAGGTTTGTACTTGGCCATCATGTCTTTTAATCCTCCCAATGGCTTTGCCTTTACAGGTGAGATGGGAAGTTGAATGGGAATTATTCTCTGCTTCTGGCTGAAAAGGGACGGTGTGCGTGTTCCGGGGCATTTTCTCACATTTATAACATTTTGGAGCCTGTATCGGAGCAGGGAATGATTATTCCTGGGCTTAACACTGCTGCACCAAGTCTGTGCTCTAAGAAACCCTTTGGATTCCATCACCAAAGTGATGCTGCAGACAGGGAGTGCCAGAAACAGGGAATTACTGGTGTGTCTGTCACTGGGTGCCCTTCCCTCCGAGTCGCCCCGTTTTGTCCTCATTCAGTGACACAGAGAGGTCTCTCCTCTTCCTCCTTCCCTGCGCTCCTTGCAGGGATGACTGTCAGGAGCACTCTGGGATGAAGGATTTGGGAAAGGGCAGTTTCTCAGCTGCACAATCCTTCTTTCCTGGGGCAGGGAGGACCCGAGGGGGGGCAGGAGAAGACCCCCCCTGCCCCGAGGGGTTTGCCGTGGCATGGAGCCTGTTTGTCGCTGTTCCCAGGGTTTGGTGCGTGCCCCTGCCCACGGGAGCTGCTCCCCCAACCCTTGGGGAAGAGCTGGCTCTGCCCGGGGATGGGTTTGGCCTCAGGCAGTGGAATTGGTTGCTGGGTGGTGTTTCATGGGCTGTGTGTGTCTGAGGAGCTGCCCAGTGTGACCGTCCTGGCCGGAGAACCACGTGGAGCTGCTTCATGGGGAGCGACTTTCCCGGGGGGCTGTTTGGAGATGCTGCTGCCTCCTGCTTGTTCAGCCCCTCATCTCCCATTCCATAAGCCATCTGCAAATCATGGGATCGTGGAATGGGTTGGGTTGGGAGGGACTTTAAAGCTCATCTCATCCCTCTGCCATGGGCAGGGACACCTTCCATTATCCCAGGCTGCTCAAGGTCTCAGCTTTAATTTGGTTCTCCAGGGGCCTCTTGCTGTCCTGATTTTTCATTTCATCTTTCCCCACTATTCTTAGTGTTGTTGGTTTTTTTTTTTCCAAAGGAAAAATTGGCAAGGTTAGGAATATTCCTCTGCTTCTGCAGGGCTTCTGGAGGATGTGTTCTTCTGAGGATGCTCTCTGTTTGTAGGCTTGAATCTGCCCTTCTGAGCTTGGGGTCATCGTGTGGCTTTGCTGCATAGCTCTGATATTGAAAAGAAAAATTTCAGGCAAAAATCCTTCTTTCAGCCTTATTTGTGCTTGGCTTTTCCCAGAAAAACCTCAGGGGAAAGAGAGATCTGAGGGTTGGAGAACCTTTCCTCTTGGAGTGGAGCAACCTCTGGGTGAGTTTGGGAAGGGAAGAAGTAAATGAGGGGCAGGAAATGGAGTAAATCAAGGGCTGCAGGAGCTGGTGGCGACACACAAAGTTTCCCCACGCTGTTGATCCAGCTAATCCCGAGGGATCTGCAGCATTTCCCTTATCTGTGGAGCCCAGCAAGGCTTAGTGCATTATGTTCCTTTCCCAAGAAAAACACAGGGGGAACATGAAGTCTCCTTTTTTAAAAAAAAATCAGCTTAAAAATCTAAAAATGGGGAAAATTCGCCTGGCGTGCATTTTCTGGGGGTTATTTTTAAACTGGCTTGTTTTTTTTTTAAGCATCACAATAATTGTTCCTTGCTCTCTGAGTGCTGCTCAGCTGCTCTCCGAGGAGTGGGAGGCTCTGCCAGTCATTTGCACAGGGAACAAGGAAGGTATAAATTGCATCTTTTAATAGTCTGCCTCACTTTTCCCAGTAATTACCTTGAAAATCCTTCTGTGGTGGGTAAGACTGTGAAATGAGCCCTTCAGTGCTGTCAGTTTAGTTTAATTTCATTTGACCACAGTGGTAGAATTGTTTTAGATACATAACATTTAAAAATCACTAACGCAGTCAGGAAAACAGGATAACGTTTTCTGCAATCCTTCCTTCTATTAATATTTAGCCTGGAAACTTCCTCAAAAAAAAAAAAAACCAAACAAAAGGTCCCATTTACCAGTGAAAAACACTGCTTGTATTTCACGTGAGTAATGGCAGCAAAATGTTGATTGTGCTGTTAGAAAGAAATGAAGAGCAGGGACAACTCTGGTGGAAATCAAAGAGTTACTGGAATTTCTGGAGCAGATTGACGTGGTTGTTCTCAGCTTTAATGATTAGGTTGCCTGAGAAGAGATGAGTCTTTGCAATCCTCTTGACCTTGGTGGTATCTCGGTGAGGAACCTCCTAATGAAAGTTCAGACACTGTTTTAATAAGGATAATTCACCCAATGGCAGCATGGGAGTTTTTAAAGTGTTTTTATTGGTCCTGCATAACTTTGACAGAATTTACTCCAGCATCTGTAGTGGCCTGCCTATAACATTTGCTTTTATACTAAAAGAATTGGTTTGATTTATTATTGCAGGTAAATTTGCAACTTTATCCCGTGGCACAGGTGCCTGGTTGCTTAAAGCAGCAAACTAATTTAGGCTGGGTTTGCATACCCAGCCTGTAATTCACAGCTCGGCAGTTAGGACAAAGCTCAGAGCAGTCCTGAAGAGGACAAAGTAGAGGAATCACTTCCCCAGCTGAGGGATATTGGTAGGACCAAGCTGGTGAAGTTATTTTGTAAGGAGAATTGCAGTGATAAGAAATCAAGGTCATTACTGCCCTGGGGGCCAGCATGGAAAGGACAGGGAGCTGCTGGAGAGTCCAGAGGGGACACCAGGATGGGCACAGGGATGGAGCAGCTCTGCTGGGAGGGAAGGCTGGGAGAGCTGGGGTGGTTCAGCCTGGAGAAGGGAACCTTTGGGGTGACCTCACTGTGGCCTTGCAGGACCTGAAGGTGCTACAAGATGGAGAGAGACTATTCCCAAGGCATGGAGGGACAGGACACAGGGAATGGCTTCCCACTGCCAGAGGGCAGGGTTAGATGGGATATTGGGAAGGA
>JAWWEU010000516.1:0-10569 GCA_035583155.1 Acropternis orthonyx | reverse complement strand
CTGCCCACCCTCCCAGGGAAGGATTCCTTCCCAATATCCCATCTAGCCCTGCCCTCTGGCAGTGGGAAGCCATTCCCTTTGTCCTGTTGATCCAGGCCCTTGTCCAAAGCCCCTCTGGCACATCCCAGTGTGGCTCAGAGCTGCCCACCTGGGGAGGGCTGGATTAAGAGCACCAAGGAGATGTGCCCAGTGGAGGGACAGGCGGGTCAGGCTTGGCAGGGACAGCCAAAGGAGGTGGGATCAGTTGTGGGTGTGACTTCAAAGCCATCAATCGTTGCAGGTGTCTCAGATTTCATAAATACAAAAGCCATTCAATTTATTTAAAGTAAATATGTGGCATCAGCCTAGACAGGACTAACAGTGATGACCCAGCCTGGCTCACCTCATCATCTCATCAAGGTCTGTCACTCTCACACCCTCTGACACCAAAGGCAGCAGCTCCAGCCCCATCCCAGCCTGGGCACAGCCCCAGGAATCACCCCCCTCTCCTGCTCCTCCTCTGCTCCTTGATCTGCCATCTCCACCAGCCCTGCTGCTCCTCTACATGAGTGAGTACCAAACGGGGGTTATTCAACTTTAATGAGTCCCAGCCCCTGTTTTGCTTTGCTGTCACTGCTGGGGAGGTCACGGAGCTGCTCCAGGACAGTCTCCTCGTGGGGACGTGCAGGACCCCAGAGACACCCACGTGAGCCCCACTGGGGAGCCCTGAGCTGGGGTTTGGCTCTCGGGGGTGTTGGATGGTTGGTTGTCCAGCCTGGAGAAAAGGAGGCTCAGGGGGGACTTCTCCCTCTCTGAACTCCCTGCCAGGAGGGGGGAGCCGGGGAGGGTCGGGCTCTGCTCCCAGGGAACAGGGACAGGAGGGGAGGGAACGGCCTCAGGCTGGGCCAGGGCAGGGGCAGGTGGGATAGTGGGACAAATTACTCATGGAAAGTTGTCCAGCCCTGGCACAGGCTGTCCAGGGAAGTGGGGAATCCCCGTCCCTGGAGGGATTTAAAAGCCATGTGGGTGTGGCACCTGGGGACAGGGGTCAGTGGTGGCCTTGGCAGTGCTGGGGGATGGTTGGAATGGATGGTCTTAGAGGGATTGTTTTTCCAACCTTGATGATTTTATCATTCTGTGGTAAGAACCCCAAAGCTGAAGCCCCCAGCAGAGCAGTGACCAGCACTGCTCACTCACCCTGTACCTCCTCAGCCCCCAGGGACCTTCCCACCCGTGGGAGATCCTCATTCCCCCCCACCATCTCCTGAGGGGCAGGGTGTGCAGTGTGGAGTTACACTGGGCACTGAAACCCCCCTCATCCCACTGAGGGGTCAGGACTGGCCTGGCCTGAGCTTTCTTTAAAGTACATTCCCCCCAAGCTGGTTTATTCTGCCCCTTTCGAAGCTCATCCATGTGTCCTGTTCCTGCCTCTTGTTATTCCCAGTCTCTCCTGGCCAATTTGCAGGATACAGCACCAGTGGAGCTGTCAGAGGCGCACAAGAGGACTATTAACATTCAAAAGTCTTCATGTAATTCCTTATTATAAAGCAAATTAATTCCAGCCTGAGCCAAGCTCAGCCCTGCCCAGCAGCTGGGCAGACAAATCCCCCCCCTCTGCAGATGGACAACTCAGGCAAATACAGTGAACATTTTGGGAGTGGCATCCCTGTCCCACTTGCCCCGAAGTGGGACCAGTTAAAGTGCTGGAGGCACCTACTGCTCAGATATGGAGGTGGGATGAAGGTCCTGAACACAGGCTTCTGGGGGCATTCCCTTGTCCCCCTGCAGGTCCTGGGTCCCACCTTCCAGCCCTTGGCAGGTTCCTGATGTACCAGAAGGGATTTAAAACCAGCACTGCACACCCCTGCTCGTTCTGTTCTTCAAAGCCCCACGTCACACCAGAGAGCTGGGGATGCACCTCATGTTGGCTGACACTGGAAAACAGGATCCTCTCCCACACCACCCTCCAGCTGAAACACAACATGTGCTGGCTGTCGAGGTGACACACTGATGATTAAGTGCTTTAATCACCCATTTTACCCTCTTCAAAAGTGCCTGGGAGGAAGTGCCTCTGCCTGGATGTGGATGGGAACACCAAGGCCAAGTGTGCCAATCTCGGTGGGGCTGGAAAGTCTGCAGCAGCACAAGGTCACTGAGTTCAGGCACTGAAATGCCTTTCCTTACCCCTTTTCCACTTTAAAATAAATTAAAAAACCGGAAAAGGATCCATCCAGCAGATGCTGCTGTGTCCTGCACATGGCTGGAGGCACCGCAAAAGCATCTTTTATGCTTCCACGGAGACTATCAAGAAGATGCTCTGTGAGTGGAGAAATGACTACAGCCTGCTTTCCTAAAAAACAAATAACCTTCCCTGTCCCTCAGCACCCTCCCCTCACCCCCAGCCTGGCATTTCCGTGCTGGAATCACCCCCTGGGGGGCTGAGGAAGCAGCGGGGCTGGGGATGCTGAATCCCCCCGTGTTGGCTGCAGCGAGATTTCAGGGCTGGTCTCTTTAATCAAAACGAGCCATTTCCCCCAAAAAAATCTCCCAGAGAATGATCTTTGCTGCCTCTCTCCCTCACTGTCAAACCTCAGGATACAGCAGCCACATAAAACCCCGTTTCCCTGGGAAACCAAGTTAAAAATAGCTGGGCAGGCTGGGGAGACTGGGCTGGGGTTTTGGGATTGCAGGAGTAGGAGACGGGGGTCAAACACCCCCCTGCTGGGGACCCCCGTGGGAATCTCTGTGTCCCTGTGTGACACCTGGGAATGTTGGTTGCCCTTCCCAGCACAGCCTTTCCAGGCTCTCTGCAAATCCCAGCTGGGGATGCAGCAGGAGTGGAATCCGCCCCTGGCCAGGGCTTGGCTTCCAGCGGGTCTGTGGAATGGTGGGACCCACTGGAAGGGGCTGGGGGGCTCACAGTGAGGGGATGTGGCCCTGGGAGCTCGGGGGGACCTGTCCCCGGGGTGTGCAGGAGGTGCCAGCCCAGGTCCTGCTGGATCTGCAGCTCAGCTGTAACTCTGCCCCCATCCGTATCTCCACACGGCAATGAGCAAAGGAGTGACCTCGTGTGCCAGGGGATCAGCGCTGGGGGATCAGGGGTGTGAGGAGGTGCTTCCCACAGGAACTGTGGCTGCCCCAGCCCTGGGAGTGTCCAAGGCCAGCTTGGACAGGGCTTGGAGCAGCCTGGGCTGGTGGGAGGTGTCCCTGCCCATGGCAGGGGGATGGAACCACATGAGGTTTAAGATCCCCTCCCAACCCAAACCATTCCATGATCTCTGGAAAGACATGTCTATTTTATGGCTGTTCTCCACCTGCACACCGAGGGAATATCAGGGCCACAGTGATCTCTCCAGGCAAGCACAAACACATTTTGAGGAGCCACCCCTGTAAATCTCCCTGTAGCTGCCCCCCGAGGCTTCCAGCAGACACTGGATGGGCTGATGGAGAAGGAAGAACACTTCCCCTGCTCCAGTATCAGCCCATCTGAGTTCACACAAGGAAAAGCAGGAGGGAAAAAAATAACAATCTTCTGTGCATTTAATTCAGGCTCTAATTACTCGGTGTAAATTAGTCAGCTGGCTCCCAACTCAGATTTAACATGCACCAACCATGAATCACAGCTCCCTTACAGGATAGACGGGGCCATTTATATGTAAAAATGCTTTATGCAAGGCACCCCCTGGACTGGGAATATTCATTTGTACCACGGGCTCTGCAAGATGAATTGAAATGAAAGCAGATGAGGAGATAAGACATTTCTCCTGATCAGTGCCAGCTCTGGGTGCTCTCTGAGCTGAAATCAGCCTGCAGAGCCCACACAGCCACAAGGGCAGCTGGGACACGTGGACGTTTCTTTCTCCTGATGCTCTGAGTGGTTTTAACTACTCCATTTCACCTGCCCAGATCAATCCCCTGGACACACAACTCCTCACTGTGACCTCGACCCTCTTCCTCCCAGAGCCACATTTTGTGGCAAGAACTTCTCTGGTAGCTCTTCCAGTCCAACCCAGTTTATCTCCTGGTGGCTGGTGAGGGAGGAGGGATGAGGACTATCATGCCTGAGACGTGGCACATTCATCCTCATTTCCCTGATGAGGCAGCAACACCCTCTCCAAGCGCTCCCAACTCGCTTTGTAAAGCTCAGGGGTGCCCCGGGAGTTATCCCAGCTGGAGGAAAGGGCACCAGGGGCAGAGCCTGACTCAGGATCCACCAGGGCTGAGGTTGCTCCTCCTGAATCAGCAGTCTGGAGCTGTTCCCTTGTTTACGCTCCTCCTGAGCAGCTCCTCCTCACTACTTAGAGGAGAACAAAACATCACTTACAGTCTCATTTGAAGCCAGTGCCCCGGAGCCAGAAACTGAATTAATGTCCATAGATCCTGAGTAGTCTGACCAGTATAGTGGAGCTGATGAGCTCTTCTCCCTTCCCCGACCACTGTCACCTCCTGTGAGGACAGCACAGGGACAGTGTCCTGTCCTACAGAGGCAGCACATGGCAATAACCCCGGGCTGGCTGGGACAAGGCAGGAAAAGCTCCCTCAGCACCTCCAGCAATGAAAATAACCCCGACTGGAGTGGAGTTTGGTGAGAAAATGGGAATTACCTGCACAGTGACCTGACCAGGCTGCCCAGGGCAGTGGGGGAGTCCCCTATCCCTGGAGGGGTTTAAATGCAGATGTGGCACTTGGGGACAGGGGTGAGAGGGGGGCCTTGGCAGTGCTGGGGGTGGTTGAACTCAGTGATCTTGGAGGGCTTTTCCAAGCTGAACAATTTCACGATGGACTACAAGAAGCTGAATTTGTTACATACACCTAAAGACAACAGGGC
This sequence comes from Acropternis orthonyx, assembly GCA_035583155.1. NCBI lineage: Eukaryota > Metazoa > Chordata > Aves > Passeriformes > Rhinocryptidae > Acropternis > Acropternis orthonyx. The sequence continues at coordinate 5,762 of JAWWEU010000516.1, read as the reverse complement.
TTGACTCCAGTAACACAGTTATTGGGAGCCAGGGAGTGCAGGAGACACCCCACAGTATTTATTTTACATGTTTTTATACATGCCCAGAAAATCTGCTCGGATTTGAGATCAGGGAATTCAGGCTGGCATGAAAACATGGGCTGCTTTGTGCTCCTGGAGGTGTAAACCCAGAAGGAATCTGGAGTCACTAGAAATGAACATTTCAGGGGTGAGCCCTTAGAGATGGGATCTGATATTCATGGAATCACATGAATCATGGAATGGTTTGGGTTTGAAGGGACCTCAAAGCCCACCCATTCCCACCCCCTGCCATGGGCAGGGACACCTCCCACCAGCCCAGGTTGCTCCAAGCCCTGTCCAAGCTGGCCTTGGACACTCCCAGGGCTGGGGCAGCCACAGCTTCTCTGGGCAGCTCCCACCTCAAACTGTTCTGGGGCTCCAGGATTCTGTGAATACACAAAATGCTGATTCCTTTCCCTCCCGCACTGCAAACCCGTTTACAACCCTACAGAAATACAGCAGAGTGGGTGCAAAACACCTGTTAAATAAATAATCACCTCTGCTGGATTATTTTCACCAGAAAAAGAAAAAAAAAGTGCTCAACACAAGCCTTTGACAACACAGCTCAGACTCTCCAGGATGGCGCTAAAAGCCTCATTTTCCTCAAAAAAACAGACGGTAAATTTACCCCAAAAGATTAAAAGGCATCCCGTGATTTAAGGGCGTCGCTCCAAGGGGCAGCTCACAGAGCGGGGACACCAAAAAAGAGAATTACACATCACAGCTCGGGACACACACACACACACACACACCCACCCCCACCCCCACCCCAAAGAGGAGTTTAAATGATGCAATAAAAACTTAAATAGACGTGTGCGAGGCAGCAGAGCCGGCGCAGCCCCGCGCTCATTGCCATTCCGGCGGCGGAGCCGGCCGAGCTGCGCGCACCGAGCCGAGCCGGAGCGCAATAAGTAGGTCACCGCTGAACATGACGGGGATGGGAGGTTTTCCTGCCACTCAACCGGGGTCCTTCGCCGAGGGAAAGGCCGGAGAAGGAAGGGATTGATGGAGCGGCGGGAGGGGAGTGAGCGGTGCCTTCCCGAAAGCAGCCGCGCCCTGCTGGGATGAGCATCACGGAGGGGGATGTACACCGGCCCCGCGGAGCTGCCGCCCGGCATCCCGGCACGGAGCGGGCTGTCCGGAGGAGGCTGTGACAAGGAACCCGGGGAAAGGCAGGCCGGGGTTTCAGGCTTTAAGATTTAATGGTATCAGAGCATTATCCCCCTTCCTTTCTCATGGCTTCCCCCACCGCTCAGGATTTTTGTGGTGAGGAATCAACCTCAAGGCAACTCCTCCCTGTTCCACGGTGGGGCTTGGGGGGAAATAAAATAAACAAGAGAGAACCTGGGGAGAAAAGCAAAGTGCCCTTTGTGCCAGGAGCTTGGGGAGCACCGTGTGCTGCGTGGGGATGGGACGGAGGAGGGATGGGAGAGGGGGGATGGCTGTGGAGGAGATGCCCCTGAGAGGCCAAGGCCAGCTGGGATGTCCCAGGCCAGGAGAGTGTCACCAGTGGACAGAGCCCCAAACTGAGCCATTCAGATCCCAAAAGGACCAGGACCCCTTGGAGAAAGCCCATCTCCTGCCCCTTCCCTGCAGAGCTCACACCACACGCCAAGGGCAGCATTCCCTGCATCCAAACATTTGGCATGGGATCCCGCTGGCTCCAAGGCAGGAGCCCCATCCCCACTGCTCTGCTCCCACACGTGGCATCCTGAGCTCCCCTCCAGCACATGAATCCCTGCATGCACTGACCAGCACTGACAGGGAGCAGGAGCTTCCAGAGGGGAGAAAAGGGGAGACAGGAGGGAGGGCCCAGCTGTGGAAATGCTGTTTGACACCCAATTGAAACACTGGTCACTCCTGCCTTTAAGAGCCAAACCAGCACGTTGTTCCCAAGCCTTGGCTGCTGAGGAGCCTGGAAAGAGGCCCAGTGCTGGTCCTCGAGGTCCTCAGGGATACAAGGAGAGATGGACATTTGGAAAAGGATGCTGCTGGAAAGCTCGAATTTTCTGTTCCTTCAGGAGTATCTGGATGTTCTCCGTGCCTGGGGCAAATCCAGAGCTCCTTCTCCCCCAACATTCCCCATCAGTGCGAAGGAGAAACAGGCCAATGCCAACAGACCAGCTCCTCCACCTCCCAGGCAGAGCCCAAGGTTGGATGGGATCCCAAGGTGGAAGCAGCAAGTGCTATTTGGGCTTTCCCTGACTTGCTTTGTACCACCTGAACTGCACTTACCCCTCAGCACTGCAGCTCCCAAAGGAAATCCTTGAAGGAAGGGATGGAATGGAATCAGTGATGAAAGCTGCCCCTCTCCAGCCATTCCAGCCACAGACTGAGGGTCCCTCAGACCTCTCCCTGTGTCTGCACGGGCAACAAACCCTTCAGGCCAACCCCAAACTCCCCCAGGTGAGTTGGACTCCAGGGCCCTCCCAGCTCAGGATATTCTGACTCCACACGAAGCTCCTCCTGCCAAATGCTCATCAAACCCGGGAGCGTCGCACGAGCAAAATGGCTCTTTGTTTCTCCCTCGGGAATTGCCGCCCGGTGGAGATGCTGGAGCCATCTCCAAGAGCAGGAACTCCCACGGGGACTCCCAGGAAAAGGCTCTGGAGTGCCCAAAGGACCCTGTGGAGCTGCAGGGTGATGATGCCAGTGCTGGGTGCCGAGACAAGCCCCGGAGCCCTCCTGGAGCAAAGAGCATGGATAGACCCGGTAGATCTTGCTCAGCTCGGAGCCTTCTTTGAGACGGTGGTGCAAACTTGTCTCCCCACACACATCCCTGAGCACTTGGTGTTCTGCCTCAAAATCCTGGGATTTCAGGCAAACCTGTCACTCTGATCACTTCCAGGCTGTGCAGCTCCGGATATGCCCTGCCCCATCAGCCTGGTACCAACAGCTCCCGGTGAGGTCAGATCCTTTAAGGTGGGGTTTTGACTTGTTTAAAGCGATCCCAGAGCTCAGGGTGGGAACAAGACGGCTCCCAGAGCCATCCTGGGAGCTGGGACAGGCAAAGGCATGACCAGGATCCAGCCACCACAGCTGGTGGGGACGGAGCCTGAAGTGCAGCTGGCTCCTCTGAGCAGGGATTGATCAGAGAATCACAGCACGGGAGGGACCTCAGAGCCCATCCATCCCACCCCCTGCCATGGGCAGGGACACCTTCCATAGCCCAGGGTGCTCCAAGCCCCGTCCAACCTGCCCTTGGACACTCCCAGGGATGGGGCAGCCACAGCTTCTCTGGGCAACCTGTGCCAGGGCCTGCCCACCCTCACTGGAAAAAGGTTCTTTACTTGGGGAAAAAATTGGGAAAAAAAATAAATTGGGGAATCCACACCAGCACTGTTTTTTCCCCTTCAATGTAGCATTAAAATAGCTCATAAAACACCCTGTTTGGATAATAAATTATTACACACATCTCCCCAGCTACAGGCAGGAGCAAAGGCTTTCAGCCTGACTCCATGAACAAAGCAGATTTCCAGGGAAATTTGCCTTGGATCATCCTCAATGCGACTGTTTTGAAAAGGGAGGGGGGGGGAAGCAACGTTTAAGCAACAGCAAATCCAAAGTGATTTAAGGATCTGAAGGGCTGAAACGAAGCCAACACATAAAAAACTAACCACAAAAATTACCATAACTGCACTTCTGCAAATCTGCCTTTTATTACACAAAAAACCCAACACACTTAATTGAGGGATTTGGTGGAGCAAAGGGAAGAGAGCAGAGCCAGGGAGCAAACCCACTCAGGTGTTTGGGAAGACATGACAAGCTGGCAAAGGAGGGTTTTTAAGGAGAGCAACACACCAGGCTCAGGAGATGAAGTTGTTCTGCCTCAGTTTTACACCAGGACTCTTTTTTTCCCCAGCCAAAGGGAAGCTGGGCTGGAGCTGCAGCAGCACCACAGCAGCTCCTTGGGTGGGTCTGCCTTCACTGGTCTGATAAATCTGATCACAAATGTCTCAGGGCCAGGAGGGAGCTGGACAGAGCCCCAAAGACAGCCCCGAAAATGTGAAGTGCTCTAAAATATTGCAGTGTTCATACTTAAGGCTCTGATGGCTCCTGCAACCCCGAGGGAGGAGGAGGAGGGGGAGGGCTCTGAGTTTCTGTTCCAGGACATCACTTCACCACTTCTGACAGTGTAAATGCAGGTTTTTTCTCCCAGAGCACAAATAATCCTTCCAGTTTCCCCTGCTGCTGCAGCTGGGCCAAGAAGGGAAAGGATTCCCCTGCTGAGCCCAGCAGAGCCATCAGCTGCAGAGAGGGGACGAACTGGGCAGCTCAAGGACACTCTGCTAAAGGCTAAGGAGACCAAACATCACTTGTAGTGATACATTACAATGGGGTGGGGGGCTGGAGAGCTCCTCGGGTCACTGGAGAGGACCTTTGGTCACTGAGAGCACCTTTGGGTCACTGCAAGCTCCTTCGCTCACCAGAGAAGGCCTTTGGGTCACAGAGACAATCTTTGGTCACTGGAGAGGACTTTTGGTGATTGGAGAGGACCTTTGGTCACTGAGAGCACCATCTGGTGACTGGAGAGGTCCTTTGGGTCACTGAGAGAACCTTTGGTCACTGGAGAGCACTTTGGGGTCACTGAGAGCTCCTCTGGATCACAGGGGAGCACCTTTGGTCACTGGAGAGGACCTTTGATCACTGAGAGCACTTTCAGGTCACTGAGAGCTCCTTTGGGTCACAGGAGAACCATTTCCATAGGAATTAGAGTTACTGAGGAAACCTGGGCCCAAATTCCCAAAGTAAGCAATGATTTTGAAGTGCCCTGGGTAAGACTTCCAGAATACAAAACAATTCCAGGAAACACCAAGCGACCAAACCACGGGAATTGTTCAATCTCCTTCAAAGCACATCAAAGCTCCAGCAACTTCATTCCTACCATGAGCTCCATCCCAGGAGGACCCTGGACATCACATGGAGATTTGGCATCCAGGAGCTGCTTATGGAAGGGAAAGCACCAAAGTGACACAAAAATGCTGGGATAAAGGAACTGGGATGTGTTTCAGCCACAGCAGAGTCCTCTTTTCTGAGGTTTTTGGACAGAAGTGGTGCTGTAAAAACTCCTCAGGCTGCTGAGAGCCCAAACCCCTCTCCAGAGCTCACTGTGTTCCCAGTATTACAAACCCAGGCCTGAGGGAGATAAGGGTTTTTTTCCATGCCAGGAACATCTCGAGAAGTGTAACAAAAAGCTGCTTTTCCATGGGAATGTGAGCTGGGGACGCTTCCCTGGCCAGGGAGCCACCCAGACACAGAGCATGAACAGCAGCAGCAGTGGGGAGGTGAGTTTTAAGAGAGGGAATGATCCTCTTCCCACTTCCTTAATGAATTCCCTCCTCACAGACAAGTGTTTGGAAAAACTCAGTTGCAACCACAGTTTTCCAAAATACAGAAGAATTAAAACAGAGAGTGAGTCTCACTGGGGTGCTGCAACTCCTGCTCTCCAAGCCTTGGAGTCACTCACAACATGTAATCCATGCAATGTATTTTCCAAAGGAAAACTGTCAATTCTCAACCCAAATTACAGCTGGGAGGTCCACAGAGGAATCCCCAGAGATGATTGTCATGGAATCCCAGGATGGTTTGGGTTGGGAGGGACCTCAGAGCCCTCCCAGTCCCACCCCTGCCATGGGCAGAGACACCTCCCACCAGCCCAGGGTGGTCCAAGCCCCGTCCAACCTTATAAATACCCTAAAATC
>JAWWEU010000515.1:0-10573 GCA_035583155.1 Acropternis orthonyx | reverse complement strand
CTGGGGAACGATGCCGGCTCCTGGGGGATGGCGGGGGCTGCTGGGGGACGATGCCGGCTCCTGGGGGATGGCGGAGGCTGCTGGGGAACGATGCCGGCTCCTGGGGGATGGCGGGCACTGCTGGGGAACGATGCCGGCTCCTGGGGGATGGCGGGGGCTGCTGGGGAACGATGCCGGCTCCTGGGGGATGGCGGGGGCTGCTGGGGGACGATGCCGGCTCCCGCACAATGGCGGGTGCTGCTGAGGGACGGTCCCGACTCGTGGAGGATTGTGGGGGCTGCTCGGGCGTCGGCCCGGGAGCAGGCAAAAGCCAGGCGGTAGTCACAGATCCCGGCGCGGGTCGGGGAACAGGCAAAAGCCCAGCGGGTCGGCAAGCGGCTCCGTCGCGGTCCCCGGCTCGGCTGGGTCAGACAGCAAACAGTTCCGATGCGGTTCCCGGCTCGGCTGCAGATGGCTGCAACCCAGCGGCGAGGGCTGCAGCAAAAACTGTGTACCCAGCACTGGCAAAAACACGTGTGTCTGTCCCAAAAACCGGAAGTAAGGTGCTGCCTCCTTTCACCTCTTCCCTTCCCCTCGAAACTGTCCCCTCCGGTGTCCCCAGGCAAAATACATCTCTCCCCAGGTCCTGCTTTCCTCAAGGTCTGCTCAGGTAAGGCAAGGAAAAATTCTCCAAATTGAAAACCATAACAACATGTTACTCAGAGCAGCTGTGGCTGTCTCAACCCTGGAAATGTTCAAGGCCAGGTTGGACAGTGTCTGCAGCAACCTGGTCTAGTGGGAGGTGTCCCTGTCCATAGCAGGAGGTTTGAACGAGATCGTCTTTAAGGTCCCTTCCAACCCAAACCAGTCTATGATTCTGGGATTCTGTGAACTCATTTGCAGCTGTGGAAGGATGTGCCTGGGTCCACCTTGCTCAAGTTCAGCCTTTCGAAAACTCGGATACACTCTGCTCCACCCAAGTCAAGGCACAAGTGACAACTTTTTGTTTTCATGAAAGTTCACCTCCGGTCCATGCTCAGATTCTGGTCCTCTGAGCACCCACGAAGGGTGGGTGCACACTCAGTCTCTGCTTTACAGCAAATCAACCAGTCATCTACAAGATGAGATGTCCCTGTGATTCTCAGAACGCTCATTTTGGCAGGAAGCCTCCAGGTAGCTGGTGTGACTGAGATGGCTCAGCTTTGTGTCCCTCCATGCTCTCTGATTGTCTGAGGGCTCAATCACCTCTCGTCTGCCTCCTGAAACATTCCAAGAGAGGCAGCACACATTCCCAGTGCTCACCTTCAAAAACATTGCCCTGGTATGCTGCAATACAAACATGTCCACTCTGGCCCTTCCCATGTTTGGAATAGGAACATACAGGAGGGCACAGAACAATAATTCTATAGTGGCACCACGATGCAGGGCTTGGACATCTCCCAACCTGTCTGCTCCGTACTGGAGGCACAGGCCCATCCAAGATGCCACAGGTCCTTCAGAGGTTCTTCTCACTGGGGAAGACTCAGTCTCCTACTCAACAGTTGTTTGAGCTTCCAGACAAGAGGGGAACTTCTGAAAACATCAGCACTTTGCTGGAAACATCAGAAGGCTGAAGAGGAATCTGGGTTTGCTGAGGTCATGCTGAGGAATGGAAAGGTGAAAGCGGAAAGCAGAGGAAGGAAGCAGACTTTTTTTAAGGAGTCCGGAAAACTCATGCAGCAGGTCCTCTTGTAATGCACATTAGGGCACATGGAAGAGAGGAAGGGGATGGCAACAGTCAGCAAGCACTTACCAAGTGTAAACCAGGCTTGACCAAGGTGATTGGCTTCCCTAATTTTGTCACTATGCAGGAGGGAGAGCAATGAGTGTCCTTTACCTTGACTTTAGAAAGGCTTTGGACATTGTCAAGACCCAGCATATTTTTCTGTGCGAACTAGAATGTTATGATCTAAATGAACAATCTGATGGATAAAAACAGGTTGGATGTTCATGCTCAGAGAGTGGTGGTGGTGGTTCATAGGCCATAGTCTAAGGGGAGGCCTGTAACAAGTTCAGTCAGAAGAGGAGGGCCTGTGGACACAAAAGAGCGGCTTTCCAATGCCTGCAAGCAACCACCAGGGAGATGAACCAGGCTCTTCATGGCAGCCAATGGTGGAAGGAAAGATAATGGGTTGGGCATTAGAAAATAAATAAAAAAGCCAATAGCTAAGAAAAAAAAACCCAAAAGAATGTTCATGATGCAATGGAATCAGACACTCAGACAGGATGTCCAGTCATCCTCCTCAGTGGTCAGTGCCTTAAGGTGAAATCCCCTTCCTGAAGGTTTGACTGGCTTGGTTCATGGCCAAAGGAGAGTCAGCACAACTAGGGGCTGAGTCCCTTCCAGCTCAAAACACAGGAGCCAGTGCTGCCAGGGAGGAGTTCAAGAGGCCTCAGGAAGGGTTGCTCTGGAACTTCTTTGGAGAGGACACTCTGACTCTGGTCCCCAGTTCAGCTCCAGCTGTGTCTCAGCCAGGCCTGGCCCTGCATATGGCCTCTGCTGATCTGGACCCAGGCCCATGGACTGATTTCCCAACTGGACCTCAGACTTTTCTAAGCACTATAGACTTCTCAAATCATCTAGAACACAAGTGCTTGGGGTTGTGAGTCTCTGAACAAGCCCAGATCTCTCCAGCTTTTGAAGGAGATGCTGACAAAAGCCAGAGAATGTGTCATGAACCCCTCACCAAGCTACAGTTCGGAGGTTGTGAGCACAAAAGTAACAAATGAAATAAGCTGAGGGCAGGCTGAGGTTTCCTGTTTCATCTCCACAGTACATATATATAGGGACTGCCATTCTGTACCTGTCTCCTGCCTGGCCATAAGAACTAGTTTTGGCTTCTCAGGACAGGGGTAGAAGATGCTGCTTCTCCTTCTGCTCCCAAGTGCTTTTCTCCTTCTGCCATGGGCTGCAGCTGGTGAGTACAGAGACAAGCTTTAGACAAGGAGCTACAAGGACAAAAATGGACACTGGGAAGGAAATCTAAACAAAGTTCCTGTCTTCTCTTCACTCCTATTTCTGCACACCTACTTTCTTCTTTCCACTGATCTCAGAGCTTAGTCTGTGCCTGAAAAGAACAATGTATTACAGGGGCAACAGTTGTGCCCTTTGACAGCATTTTAGTCATCCAGAGCCAGGTGTGCTTAGTCAACTGCTGCTCATCTTTCTCTCCCCTGTGCACTAGCAATCCTTTGGATAGCCCAAGAAAGGAGAGTTGTTGGTGACATTGGTATATGACGTTAGAGAAGGACCCTCTCTCCTCACGCAGATCTAGATTTGGTAAGAAATAGCAGCATATGTGATATTAATACTCCTCACCTCTCTTTCAGGAAAGATCATTGGTGGAAGGGAAGTTTATCCCCCCCACTCCAGGCCTTACATGGCTTACTTACAAATTGAAACTGACTCAGACACTTACAGCTGCGGAGGGTTCCTGATTCACCCAGATGCAGTGCTCTCAGCAGCTCACTGTGTGCATGGAAAAGGGTAAGTCCCTGTCTTTCTTTTATGTGAGATATCTTCAAGTCTCACATGGTTCTGAAGGGTTCTGAGTCCCAGTCTGAGCTGAAAGAGTTCTCTGTGACTCTTCAAGCAGAGCAGGGATACCTGTGAGCTGAGTTCTTCCCTGTGAATTGCAGTAATTGTCTGCCAGGGGCTGTGTGCTCCTGGGGACAGGAATGCTCAGCAGTGGTCTCCTGGTCCATGGCTCCTACCATGGCTCAGAGGTCCTGCTGGAGAAAAGGGTTCTGAGTGTCCCACTTCCTGCTTCCCCTTTGTCTTCAGAATGGGACAAGTCAGACCTATATGAATGAGTGTGTGGGGAGGGATCTTCAATTGAATGGTGGAAGGAACCCAGATTACAAAAGGCGTCTTGCTGAGACCAAATCTCTGAGGAGGTACATCCCACCACCACCTCCCTCCAACCACCTGCTATAGGAGCTGTGTTTCTGTGGCAAGTACAGCTGGAACATGCTGGTGTTTCCTGGCAGGAATGTGCTTGTCACTGTGATCCTGGGAGCCCACAACAAAAGTTATCAAGAACCAAGTCAGCAGAAGATCTGTGTTGGACATTGGGTCATCCATCCCAACTATTCAGATTATAGATCTGGAAATGACATTGTGCTACTGAAGGTATGGTCTACCATATCTTTGCACCCAAGAAATCTCTCACTGTTCACCTTGTGAAACCCATGAATTTGTTTGCATTCTTTGGCTGGTTCTAACTCTGTGTTGTCTCTGCTTGACAGCTGGAGACAAAGGCCAAGATCACTGAGTATGTGAAACCCATCTCCTTGCCCAGTCACAACAAAACTGTGACACCAGGAACTAAATGTAATGTGTCTGGATGGGGTCAGACATCCGTGACAGGGTGTCAGACTACTGTGATGAGGGAGGTGGACCTGGAGCTGCAGCGAGAAGAAGTGTGTGAGAGCTGTTTCAAAGGGATTTACCACCGCCAGTCTATGATTTGTGCTGGTGATATGCGTGGCAAAAAATCAACTTACAAAGTAAGTGTGGTCTTGGGCTGCAAGCTTGGGATGAGGCTGGGACAGGCAGTGAGGTTAATTCTCAAGTGAGGGTCGAGGGGCAGTAGAATGAATCAGATTCTTCAGGAGGATGTGTCAAGGCTCCTTGAAGGAGCTCTGAAGCTGACGTGCTCCCTGAACTGGGATGCACTTGCCCAACTCTGAGCATCATTTGCCTTTTTACTTACTTGGGGATGTTCTGCCCAACCCAGCCAGTGCTCCAATAGGCTGCAGAGCTTATGTAAGTCCTCTGTCATGTTCTTGCTGGGATGGCTTGGATGTATCCCCATGTCTAAACTAGGTAGGATTAGATGGTTCCTTTCAGGGATGTGAAGGCATTTTTTGGAATCTCAAATAGCCTCCAGGCCTGAATTGCTTCATGGGCGGGCTTAGAGAAGTAGTGAGGCAGCTACAAATCCTGCAGAGCTGGGTCTGGAGGCAGAGAGGTTGTTAGAAGAGGAAGTTCTTCACATGGAGAGAGGGAAGAGAAACAGTTTGTTCCATAGGGCAGGGAGAGCTGTGCTGTGACATGTCTGACCCCTCTCACACCTTTGTCCCCACAGGGTGATTCTGGTGGCCCTTTAGTCTGCAATGGGGAGGCTCATGGCATTGTTTCTTATGGACATCAAAGAGGATTCTTCCCTAGAGTATTTACCAGAGTGTCCTATTTTGAGCCCTGGATCAATGAACAGCTGAGAAAGTTTGCAAGCCAAGAGTTACCCGACTCTCCTTCCTCTGACTAAAATGTTCAGTGTGACTTGTCTACATTGCATCAAACATCTGTTGAAGCTCGGAGGCTTCCAGGAGCATTGAAATGGAGTCAGAGATGCCCTGCCAGGCACATCTTCTGCACTAACGAATGTCTGCCTGGCAAGGTAAGAATGCAGGTCCCAAGGAAACCCAGTTTTCCACTGTTCTCCTCCTACTACTGCTACCAAACAGTGCCACCTCCTGCTCTGCTTTCTGCCCATCAGTAAAAGCATGTTCAAACCTGCTTTTGTTTGTTGCCTTCTTGGGAATGGGATGCAATGCCTGAGCATGAGAATGAGGAGATGACACTCCTTGGGAGAACTTGAGTAAGGTTGTATGTGGGATATGTGATAGAGGTCTCAGTCCCTGAACTGCTACAAATGTTCTCCCTTTTCTCCCTCAACCTCTTGCACTCAAGCCAGCAGGTAGATACAAAGGCCCTTCCAAACCCTTTATCCAGCCTTTCAGAAAGAGAAGCATCTCCACATCCAAGGGAATTTTGTGGGTTTCCAGTACCAACTTGAAACCATCTCAGGATCCTTAGACAAACTAAACACCAGAAAGCCTGTCTATATTCCATCTCTCCCTTTCAATGCCCTTGTCCAGTCATTGGCTCCTCAGCACAGGAAAAACAAGGAACTACTGAAACCAGTCCAGTGAAGGCCACAAAAATGATTAAGGGTCTGAAGCATCTCTCTGATGAGGAGAGACTGTGCAAGCTGGACATGTCCAGTCTAGAGAAGAGAAGACTGAGAGGGGGTCTCATAAATGCATATTTCAAAGGCAGTTGTCAAAAGGTTGGTACAAGACTCTTTTTGGCAGTGGCCAGCATCAGGATAAGGAGCAGTGAGTAATCCCAACATGAGGAAGAGCTTCTTTCCACTGAGGGTGGCAGTGCACTTGAACAGCTTCCCAGGTAGGCCATGGAGTCTCTCTTTCTGGAAATATTCAAAATCCCCCTAGATGTATTCCCATGTCACCTGCTCAAGGTCATCTCGCCTGGGCTGGGGGGTTGGAGTGGATGATCTCCAGAGGTCCCTTCCAACCCTAACTGTTCTGTGATTCTGTGGCTCTTGTTGTCCGGCTGGCTGGAAGGAATAGTGGACATAGTGGATTTGAGCTGCTCTTTTCCTCAAAATCTGCTTCTCACCTGAATCTTCTCTGTGAAAGAAGCAGCTGCCCCAGGAAGCCACCAGTTCTGAGGAACAACGGTGCCACATCCCTCCCTTTATCCTCAGAGCTGTGGTTAAGCACAAATTCAGCACTATTGTGCTTAGTGAGGGAAACAGCTTTAGTACCCACAAGCTCTGCACTACTCCCCTCAGCTACAGAAGCACATAGTTTTGCATCTGTACAAGGACAAAAGCAGCCCCAGAGGCTCCACTGTAGCTGTTGAAAGATATCTCCTCTATAAGAAATACTCCTGTTTCACCCCAAATACTTGTCTCCCTTGTACCATAATTTTGAATCAAGTAACACACAGATTGCCATGGTATGAACACAAGACATTACAGGTTGTCCCACAATTTCATAATAATTCTCAAGCCTTCTTCTGAGTCATCCCAAACACACATCTGTATTTCTAACCAAACAACACTCAGTTTCCAGGACTTCAACAGGAGAAAAGAACAAGTCCAGAAGGAACCAAGGGCTGACCATAATCTGGCACGTTCCCCCCTTTAAGTTTTTCATCCAGTTGCACAAAACCTTGGCTTGATCTACCACTCCATAATATCCCTTTGCACCCAAAGTCCACCCCATATGCCCCCCTCTAGGTCCAGCACTTTCTTCTCTCTCAGGCAGTTGATGTGTGCCATGGGAGCAGACAGGGAGCAGTCAGCTGTAGCAGTGACCATGGGGCAGATGAACACAGTCCCCACAGGCCGTGTTCCTGTGTTGCTCTACAAGGGCTCTGTCCCTGTATGGATTCTGGAGCTGAGAGTCACCACAACCAACAAGGGCTGGCACAGCATCAGTGCAAATGTTGGGAAGGGAGAGATTATCAAGGAAGTGATCATGGAGCTGCCTGCCTGGTAAAGATACAAGAAATGAGGAGGACAATCCAGAGTGCTCTTTCATGAGATACACTAAGAGAGGGGTGGCAATGTGTCAGCACCCCCTCCCCCTCAGCAGCTTGGAAAGGAGCCCTAATGGCCGCAGAGATCACCTGGCACAGGGTCTGCAGTGGGTACAGCAATCTCCTTCCCCACCCCATCTGTCGTACCAGGGGGACCACAGGAACATCCACTGCAGGGACCGTGGCATTCACCAGGCCCAGACACCTTCCAGTACAGGAACTGGTGGGAACTGTGGGTGGGAGAGCAGGATTGTGTCCCCAGACAGAGATCACTCTTCTCTTGCCACTTCTCAGCTGCCAGAGCTAGCGGCATTTTGTCAGAAAAGTGCAGAGCGCCATCTGGGCATGAGGTAAGGGGTGCAAGCACATGCCCAGAGCAGAGCTCTCCTGGACTGATAGTCTGCAGTGTGCCTGTGGGATGGTCTGCTTTAACTTACTCCAGTGCAGTGGAAGCACAGGGTCAGGCTGCATTCCCAGCTGTGGGCTCAGGTGCAGGGATCTCGACAGGTCTCAGAGGTGTTGAGAGGTGCCAGCCCTGTTCTTGGAAGTTCTGAACTCTGCCAAGTGCCTTCCATACCCTAGCAGACCTCACAGGCTGCTACTCATGTTTCTGCATCCTTAGCTATCCAAATACCACTGTAATTTTTACCTTCCTTCTCAGTGCAGTCCTGCGCATTTGCATAGAGCTCAAATACAAAGCCTAGGCAGCAGCACTAGGAACAAACAAAGCTCAAAAGAGTCTCCAGTCTACAGGCCCACCTTCAAAAGAGACATGAATCTACTGAAAGCTTCTTTTTCATGGAAGCCTCGTGCATGTGACCTTGGCCTTTAAACCCCCTGTATGCAAAAGGTCAGGAAACTCTGGGATTCCAGAATCATTCAGGCATGGAGAGGCCTTAGCAGTCAATTGTTAAAATCTCATGCTCAATTCAGGGTCAAAGTGCATCAAAAGATGGAATTCCACAAAGAACTGTAAATGCACAATTCTGGTCAGAGACATTTTTTTCTTTTTCTGAAAATCACTAAGAACCTCTCTTTTGTCAACCTGTGATCATTGTCATGTCCACCTGTTGGGTACCCCTCTGAAGGATCTATGTTTGCCTTGTCAGTAGCCTTGCCACTGGTACTGGAGTATGTCATAAGGTCCCACTAAACATTCTGGTCTCCAAGAAACTCCCCTGTTTCCCACTTGTCACCAAATACACTGTGTTCTGCCAGCACCTTGGCCATCTTGGTCTTTCCATCAGACTCACCCAAGCTTATGAATACCTTTCTCCTGCTGGAGAACCCCGAACTGGAGGCACTATTCCAGAGTCTGTTTAGCCAGTGCTGCCTAAAGGGGAACAAACACTTCCCTCCAGAGGCTTTGCTTCTCATGGTGCAGCTCAGAACACTGTCAGTTTTCGAGCCCAAGAATCTCCAGCGGACATTTTGAGCAGAAATTAACTTTACTGATGTCAGTTTTGTTGTCAAGGAGGGAAAACAAGCTGAAACTTCCCCCTCAGCAGTGAAGGAGCTCACAAACTCCCTCGGGTGCCACTCTACGCTATTGCAGGTCTGGCCTCAGTGCTGAATTAAGCTCCCTCCACTTGGCTCCTCCTCTTGGGTCAGGCTCTTGAGCTCATTCTGGGCTTCCTTCAGGGAAGAGCAGAAATCTCCAGGAGAAACCACCTGGATAGATGCAGCATATTTTAACATACTGTTTCAGATGGGCTTGTGAACACTGTTGATTGTGGGGGGTTTGTGTTTGGAAAAACACATCGGTCTCTCTACATCTGATTTTTATCTTGGATTCAATGTGTTCCAGTCATGATGCAGTAATGCCTTTATTTTTATTCCTATCAATGTCAACCTAGAGTCCTTAAACTCTCATTTGAGCCAGGACTGCAAGGCAGGATGAGCCAAGCATATTGAGTGACATAATTCCACGATTTCTCTAACAGAAATATTAGAGAAAAGAAATAATTCTCTCCAGATGTTCATTTTTCTACATTGCACATGAGGGAGGAAGGGTGCCCTGTTGAGTGTGGCATTTAACAACCATATCCATCCTTTTTCCAGTTGTACACAAAGCTGAGGTCACCTGACTGGAACTCTGAAGGTGTTAATTAGAGACCATGACTGGGAGAGGCAGAGTCACTTCTTACTGTGACCCAGTCATACTCTGGCTGTGGAGAAATGTTCCTCATAGTCTCCTTAGAGACACAGCCCAACTCTGCAGACCTCTTGGAGAAAGTCCATGGGATCCGGAGCTCCATGGGGCAGATCTAAAGCCCGGAATCACCTCAGGCCAGCATCTCCCCAGAGGTGCTGAATGGAACCCCGAAGGACTCAAAGCCCAGCAGTGGGTGGGGACCTTTTCCCCCTACACTTGAGAGGTGACACTCCCAGCAGAGAAAGGGCAGAATAATTAAAACAAGAAGCAATAGGGTTGCCAAGGGAACTGGAATATAATGAACTTGGTGGACACCTGACAACAAGTAAAGGCCAGATCTCTCACCTTCCTCTCTGGAAAGCAGCTAAATTTCATCCACTGAGATGAAAGGTTTGTGTTTCACTCATGGTCAAAGGACTCTTTTATTCTCTTCTCATTTAAAGTGAATAGAGGTTTCACAGAAGCCTCTGTAGTTGAAACACCTCTCCCTTGTTTTAGGGGGGGAACAATGTTGGAGACCACAAGAGAAAAAAAGCAAAACCCACCAACTCACCCTTCTGAAAACTTTTACGGGATCTCTTCCTTCTCCACGTGAGTATTGGTACTATTAAAGCCTTCCTTCTCTTTCGGAGTTCACAGTAGGAATTGCAAAATATGAATGGGCTTTCTTACTTTGTTCCACCCATACTGTTAGAGGTTTTTATATCATCATCTCTGCTACACAAAGTAAACACTTCTTACTTAGTGCCATCAGGATATACTGAGTGTTTGTGTTTTGATTTGAACTTGTCAAGGATCAAAAATTAGAGACTTTGTGATTGCTGAGCCTGGCACAGTGATAAGACAACTTATTTAACTACGTAACAGACTGGCTATTTCCACTAATTTATCTTTTTTTTTTTTTTCCTTCCCCCTGTTAAATTAGTGGAGTTCAACCTTGGGCCAGAGCTGTCCATCTTCCTACTCAGACCTCATTCATCTCTGTTGACATATTTAATTGAAGAGCTGCTGAAATTCTGTGGATTGCCTAGAACCTTACACTGGAT
>JAWWEU010000514.1:0-10599 GCA_035583155.1 Acropternis orthonyx | reverse complement strand
GCGAGGCGAGGTGAGGCAAGGGAAGTTCCAGCTAGAAGGATGACAATTTAATGACTGCTTTAGGGCTGATCAAAAGTTAAGCATGTTACTAAAGGCACTGTCCAAATGCTTCTTAAACACTAACAAGCTCGGAGCACCAATCACCTGTCAAAGAAACCTGATCCAGTGCTTGACCATCCTCTCAGTAAAGAAATATTTCCTAATGTCAAGTGTGAAAACCCACTGATGGAACTTTGAACTGCACACTGAAATAATTAAATTTGTTGTATAACGTAGCAACAGAAACTGGGCAAGGGTGTTCTGAGTAGTGAGATTTTTCATACTGTTTTTGTGCTGTTGTCAATACAATATTTGCTTTTTGCCATTCTCAGTATATGATAGACCCTCCACTATTGATCACCAAGTGTAGATCGTAAAGACAGAGACCAAAATTCGCCTTCAGGTTCTTTTACTTGTAGTAAGATAGCACATATACTGATGCATATTAAAATAGTTGTGTTGGTTTTCAGGAAACATATAAAATACCACTCACCACTGTCAGTACAAATACTAACACAGAGCACATACTCAATACCAGAGAAAATTTCTGCAGGGACTTACAATATATTCTGTTTGATTTGCCTTTTCAGTAGAAAACCTTGCCTTTCTTCTAAAACAGACTAGAGTGACAGACAGCGATGCTTTGCCTCTGATGTTCTGGCACAGCCAAGGAACGCAAGGCCTCAGTGGGCAGCAGTTAGTCTTCACTGGCTTCTCCAAAAAAGGCAGCTTTCAAAGGATGTAGCAGGAGAGAAGCTGCATCCCCAGATCTAGGAAAGCTACAGTAGAGAAAAATACAACTCTCTGTTGTTTGAGCAAGGACCTGGTTTCTTGGCAGACTGTTAAAGATATCAGAATAAATCCACTGAAGTCAGGGTAGCTAAAGGTGCCTTCTGGAGTTTTCTAGATATTTTTTCAACTTAATTGTACCCAGGGACGTGAAACATATTTTGTGGAAAGGCTGAATACTACCTAGAATTACAGGTATTGTCTTCTGTATATGCATTATTTTCTCCTGTGCAAAGTTCACAGTGACCTCACCAGATTGTAACCTAAATTGTGAAGGAAATAAATGTGGGAGAACACATAACAAATAAATACCTTAAATAATAATTATAAACAAATAACCTTAATGTTCTATTACTTTTAATAATCCAATCTCATTACACACACAATGGAAAGTGTCTTCATTAAAAGAGACTTTTCTAACCAGTTTTTCCCTTTGGTTACATCAGGCTGATGACAATTCCCTAGCGGGGTTCTGCAGGGCTCATTCCTAGGGCCAGTTGTCTTCAACATCTGCATTAATTACTTGGACACAAGACTTAAAGGTATAAGTAAGTTCTAAAAATACTAGACTGGGAGAAGCTGTTGACTGTCTATGAGGCAGAGAAGCCCTGTATATACACGTGGGAAAAGCAGAGAGCCAGGCAATCACCAGTCATAGAAAGTCTAACAAGGGCTGGATTCTGCACTGAGTGGGTCAACTGTGGATATACAAACAGACTGGGAAGCAAGAGGCTTGAGAGCAGCATTGTGGAAAGGGATCTGGGTGTCCTGGTAGATGGCAAGGTGAATATGAGTCAGCAGTGCGCTGGCAGCCAGGAGGGACATCCCTGTCCTGGGGGGCATCGGGCACAGCATCACCAGCTGGGAGAGGGAGGGGATTGTCCGCTCTGCTCTGCACTGGGGAGGCCTCACCTGGAATATTGGGGCAGTTTGGGGCACCACAATATAAGAAGGATGTAAAGATATTAGACAACATCCAAAGGACGGCCTCAAGTATGGTGAATGGTCTGTAGGAGAAGCCGTGTGAGGAGCAGCTGAGGTCACTTGATTCATTCAGCCTAGAGTACAAGAGACTGAGGGAAGACCTCATCATGGTTTACAACTTCTTCATGAGGGGTAGGGGAGGGGCAGGCACTGAGCTCTTCTTCTGGTGACCTGTGCCAGAACCTGAGGGAATGGCATGAAGCTGAGTCAGGTTTAGGTTGGATATTAGGAAAATGTTTTTCATGTTGGTGGTTGGGCACTGCAGCAGACTCCCCAGGGAAGTTGTCACAGCACCAGACCTGACAGAATTCAAGAAGCTTTTAGACAACACTCTCAGGCACAGGGCATGATTCTTGGGACTGTCTTGTGCAGGGCCCAGGAGTTGCACTCAGTGGTCTTTTTGGGCACCTTTCAACACAGGATATTCTATGATTCCAAGATTAGATCCAGGTACACAGTTCAGTTTCTGTTCCTTTCTCCTTCTTCTGTTGTTTTTTTCTGACTTCTATAGATTTATCATATGTTGTTCTATTCTTTCTTTTGTAATTTTTTCTCTTCCAATAGAGTTCAAAAAATCATCATGCAGCTTAACAACTGACAATCCAAAGAACTGTGAGGTGGTTCACACCTCAGTAAATAAATATATCTGCAAATTTCTACCTGAGTTTACATTGAGTTCACACTCATTTCATTTGACAATATTTCGTTTCACAACAATAAGGACTTGCCCCATACTTGTTCCACCCCCACAAAAAAAAAAATTTAAAAAAAAATTAAAAAAAAAAATCCTGAGCAATCTGAATATATTAGAAATAGGAAAAAAAACCAAAAAAACCCAAACAAAAACAACAACAACAACAACAACAACACAGAAAAAAGCAAAAAATGTTTCCAGGCCCAGCTGGTACACCTAGATCCACCAGCAGCAAATCTTCAATTGAATAACATGACAGTATCTGTATGCAACTTTTTCAAGTGTAAAGGCAATCAATAAACATATGGAGAAACTCCTAGTGACTAGATTCCTCCTTCCTTATGCTTCGCTGAAAACATCAGTCAAAAACAAAAAGAGCCAATCTTTTACCCCAAAAAACCCCCAAACCCCCAGAACAAACAAACAAACACAAAAATCTGAAATCTTCCATCTGTGCATACTTGTCTATGCCTCTGCATTAAACAAGCCAAATAACTGTGGCAAAGAGACACTGGCTCTCAGCCGGATGCTGTACAATTAATAGGGAGCAGAATGCAAATTCTACATGCAGGAGAATTTTTTTGTGTGGTGACTCAATATTTTTCCTAATTGGATTCAAATAAATTCCAAGCAGTAACTCTACTTTTTACTATTAATATTAATTTTCAGGGCAAAAGTTTTTTTTCTTCTGGCTTCTTTGGCACTTCTCTGTCACTGGTTTTTCATGAACATCACATGAAGGAAGTTCAGCACTCCCAGAGTTTCAAAAGGTTAAAAGACAAGTACTCCTTTATTTTTTTTTTTAATGAGCTACAAATTTTGTTCAGTGGTTGTTGTATGCTCCTAGATAGACTTTCTGTGAGTTTACCCAGCTGTTTTGCTTTCCATTGTCATGCAACTAATGAATTTCTGGACTAGTCCAAGTCTTTGCCCCTGTGTTCCATTCTCAGCCCGCTGATTCATGAGTTATTTTTACCCCCTTTTGCTAGCAGGATTTGCTTGCCTTCTGCACTGGCTATATGTAACCAGTGCTGCTCTGTCCCCAGCATGCACCTGTGTTCTTCAGGGTCTTCATGTACTCCCCCAACCATCACTGCATTGCCACTTGCTCAAAACACTCTCTGGTACTGGCTTCAGCTGAAGCTCTTTCTGCATTGTGCTGGTATCTCCCTTCCTCCTATAAGAAAAGATACAATATTTATTTTTTTTAAATTTGATAATAAATGAGTTTTTTGGTAACAGACTATCAGAAAACACATAGTAGGTCAACTTCTCTCCTGCTATGGATGTTGTTGGATTCGCTCAGGAAGTTACTCCACAAAGTTCTTGCAGTTCTTTTGATGAAATGTCCTTATAAATTGCAACATTTTTCATACTCTAATAAAAAAGATCTCTGATCATAAATCCAGTTCCTTACTCTAATTGTCTTCTTTGCTTTTTACCTTTGTCATGGTCAGTGACATTGGGGTTTTTTTTTGTTTCTGCAGTACAATATATGACAAGTTTGCCCACAATTAATATTTCAAAGCAGGCAATGTTTTCATATCCAAATATAGGAAACAGAGGCGAAATAGACTGTGTAAGGATAATTTATTCTATCTAGTGCCTGGGTTTAAAATGGAAATAAATATATATTGTTTGAAATGAGCTTGATGTGTTTCTTTTAATCTATATGACATTCTAAGTTTTTAACACTATTTCCTTTAACTTATTTTGCTTTTATAAATAGTGAAAAATAATGAAGATATGTAAAACTAAAAGCTCTGCTTTAAAATTTCAAGAGGACATACATCAACATTTCCAAAATGGAAAACACTTCATTTTAAAATGTTCAAAATATATTGCCTAGTCTTTGAAATGGTCTGCTTTTTATTTTGCCCGAATTATTTGCAAATCTTTAACTCCCCAAGAAATTATTTTTTTTATACATACCAATTTCACTATTCATTAAATTTTTCACAGTTCTACTGGTGAATACTAGAGAAATATAGCAGTGGTAATTTTCAGTCGCAAACCATATGCTGTTTAAAAACTTTTGTTTATGATGGATCTATGAATAGGGTATATTTATTTATATCAGGTATATTGACAGTCTAGAATGCAACAAAGCTTTAAAGGATTTGGTTATATAAAATGTCCTATTCAAAATTACACTAGTCCTTCATTTTTCATAAGCACTTAGTGTGTCTATATACAGTATGACTGCTCTCTGGACCTGACGCTAAAATTTCATGGGAATTTCTAGGTTTTAAATGTATTATATAATTGGGTTTGGTTTTCTCATTGTCCTTTAAGGCATTTTCAACATCCTTCTTTCACCAGAAAAGGTGTTACAGTGTATGACACTTCTTTAACTTGAACTGTATTGGGAAGATTTTTCCATCTTCATCAACTTGCTGCCCTTTTCAAGTATTACTTGCATGAGGAAGGTCAAAGAATCAAAAAGCATTGTTCCTAGACTATACATGCCTAATAAACCTTCACTTTCCAGAAAACTTTGATTTTATCATGTTGTCAGAAGTGTTCTTGAATGTTATAACTTGGTGCTAATTCTGTGCATTGGCAGATGCCAGCTATACATACTTGTACACATTAGTAACTGTCAAATGTCCGCAAGTGGAAACAGCATCAAAGTAAAATAGCAGTGAAAATGCAGAGACAGTTTTATCAAGAGTCATCAAATTCATTGAATTTTACTTAGAATAATAATCCTAGCTCCCTCAATGTTGTCTGTTGTTTAAAAAAAGGGAAGTTGAAAACCTGTCTTCAGTTTCCCATGAGTGATTCCTCATAATTTTTTAAAAATTTATTTTAAAGAAATTCAATATTAAATAAAAGTACTAGGTGTTATGCTAAGGATGCAGTCTTAGGAAATGTAATTTCTCATTACTTTCATGTTAGTTAACTCATCAGTCCATTATATCAATATCTATCATCTTAAAGAAAAGAACTTTTAAGGTTCTCCCTCTCTGCCAGCCTAATGTATTGATGGAACGACCTGCTTTTTCCGTGGGATTTCTAGATACAGAGTAAAAATAAAACTCTTTTTCCAATCATTTTACTGCACTAGCACTGCAGAGCTGATCATAAACAAAGGTAGGGTAATTACATATTCAGTTACTGCCTATTTGAAACTGTTTTGTTTTGGGGTTTCTTGGTAGGTTTGTTTGTTTGCCTAGGCTTTTGTTGTTGTTGTTCATTAATATAATTAAAACCGCATATGAAACCTCAAAATTAGGGAATAACTAATGGGAAAAAATGATAATGGGTGTAATATGTCTGAGATCTGTTTCTATACCAGGGATTCTGAAAGTGCATGTGCACATAGTGGACATACGTATGTAGTACTAGTAACATCGATTTCTCTGTTTCAAACTTAAATATGGCTCAGTACTAAGAATTGCTGTCTCATTGTAGGACTAGGTATCTGTTTCCACAGAATATTGCCAAATTCTGATTAAAATCAGAAATAGTATGAGAGCTTTATTATTTTTTATAAATTCATATATTCTACCAATCCTATAAAGAAGAAATAACATATTGAAATTATGTACTCTGAAAATATTGTGTAGGATTGTTGATCTGGGATCTTAATTGTCAGTTTTACACATTTCAGAAAGGAAAAAGAGAACTTACTTTATCCCTGCAAGGTACTATTGGAAGATCAACAAAACTCTATAGTCAACAGAATAAAATCCTGTTGGTAAATCTGACAAAATCAGTGTGGTTTCTTTACTCAGGTCCACGGCCAGATGGGGATATAAAAGCAATGTTATTTTCTTGAGCAAAGCTCTATCCTAAAACTGAATCAAGATGTAAATGGACTTATTCCAACACTGCCTGGTGGTGACCAAAGTCACTGTAAAACAGCTGATATTGATATAGATACAATTACAGACACAATTTGGTTGTTCAACACATGGGTCTATATTCACAGCTTGAGTGAGATAGCCCTGTCATTTTGTGGTGCATCTTGTATTGCTTTATTTTTATCATGGGTCATAAAATGACAAACATGGTTCTTTAATTTATCTGAACGCCAGTAAACACACGCACACTGATGTATATTTTCATGCAAAACATGAAATATTTTCTCTAATAAAAATCCAGTATTTCAGAGGCAGAATGTAAAACTCATGGGTACTGTGAAACAACTGTAGTTGTAGACAACTAGTTCTATTGTAAAACTAAAAGATGTTCAGTATCCACCACTTCTCTCTTAAGCCTAATTGAAATGTCTTATCAGAAGTCCTTTAGAGTCTGCTTTAATTTTCCTTCAGAAACAAATCTGCATCTTCAGAAGTAATGTAAAAGTGGAAGAAAAGAAAAAAACAAATTCCCAGAAATTCACAATTATGTCACAGAACTGACAAAACTCTGCAAAAAGAAAAATTAAGTTTCCTTAAAGCTAGACATGTTCAGATAATTTGAATGAAACTTTCTTTCTCCATTCCCAGCCAAAGTGTAATCATGCTTATAATAGTTGAGCTGGAAAAAATACCTGCAAAGAGAATAAACCAGTTAAAACATTTTTCTTGTGGAGCAAGTTTTTCTGTTTTGCTTACTTTAATTAGGCAGAGATTTGTGTGTGTGTGTGTGCTTGTCCAGTGAATTCTGACTTCTTGACTTTCCATATGCCATATGTATTTAATACATAAGAGTCAGGAAAAGTCACAGGCAAGCCCAAAGCCAAAGTCACTTTTTGATAAAAAGACTGTTCGGTTTTGACTTAGTGTCCACTGTGTGCTCTGTACGATTTGTACTTCACAACTCCAAGTTGACTTACTACATTTGCTTTAATCAGTTTTGTTTTCACAAGGCCAGAGGTGCTCTTTTTTAATTAGCATAATGAACAAACAGGAGTTATCTCACATCTTAGTCTGTCTCTGTAGAAGAGTTCATTAAAATGACTGGATTTATCTTGTTAAACAGGAATATTCATTCTATGCTAACAGTTCCTATGCTACATACAGGATAGAACCACAGATAAAACAATTTAATTTATTTAATTGCTGTCCCTCAGTATAGTCAATATGTGAGGGCAGGACTTCACTCTGAGGAGTGTGGGATGTTATCCCCCGCTCACCAACACAACCACCTTCACTGGTCCTGCAGAATCCCTTCACCTTATGCCCTTCCAGGTGGGACCTATTTGCAAAACATCCTCTCTGCATAAGGAGGCACCAAGTGTGCCAGACATCAGTTTGTTAATGGGAGCCAGCAAGCAAGGCTCTCTGTTTGAACTTAAGTAGCCACTAGGGCAAAATAGTTACCTAGTCTTTTATGTTAGGGTATTTGAACATCTAGATATGTTGATGCTTGTCCAAGCTCTGAGATCAGAACTGCAGAAGTAAATTTAAGTTTTTATAGGATTTGATTTTGAAGAGATTTCAATAAGATTTACCTGTGGGAACCTTGTAACTCCTGAAAAAAAAAAGCACTATATGTTGTTCAGGTTATTGTTTTAAGCCAATACAAACAAAACAAAGAAGTAAAGAAAACAAATAAACAAAACAAAAAGGGGGGGAGTGGTTTAAAAAAAAAAAAAAAGAAGAGAGGTCCACTTTCAGTTTTTTTCCACACTTTTGATATAATTTTCATACACTTGCATTCTAATCTCATGCACTTTTTTATTTCCCAGCTGTATAAAATACTGCCAGGAACTGGGAAGGATTTCCTAAAAAGGCAGGTTCATCTTTAAAGTGCCTCAAATAGTAATTGCTGGTTTATACAGTTCACTTGGAGTCCATAAATGAACCAAGATCCAAGAACTAAGCTCAATCACATCCTTACTAAGACTGGATTTTGCCTCGTCTGGACATCACATATATGTACCAGAAAGACTGATATGTTAACCAGGCTGGATAAGGAAAACTTAGATGTGTGTTAAGCCAAAATCATAACTACTTTTAAAGAAAGACCAATAACAGCTAAGCCAATCAAATTATGAAAACATCTATCTTCAGCTGTTCTAGAATCTAAATATAATTCTTAGTAGAAATAATGTGGGTTTTTTTTCTGATTTTAATTTTTTTTCCAAAAACGGGTATTGACTTTGAGCAGATTTTAAAGGGTGTAGTAATACAATGAGAGTGGAATAATCTCAAAAGGAACATTAAATGTTAAACTAGAGAAAAGAAAAAAAAATAAGGGAAAAAGGAAGGTGGGAAAATAAGTTTTAAAGTACCAAAACAATTTGACCTTAAAAATTTATAAAATTGTGAAACCTATACAAGGATCAAAGGTGTTTTGAGCACTGTCATGAGGCATTACTTCCTGTGTGACTATAACCGCTACACTTAAAATAAATTGAAGATTGTGTAGACTGTAGACTTTCGTACCTCCCTAATCATAGAAGGTTACTCCAAGTTTATTCTATAATATATATAGCATTTTAGAAAGCAAATAACTTATTGTTACTATCATAATTCATTAAACTTTTCTAGATATCTGATGTGGGTTTTTTTGTTTTGCATTTCAAAGAATCTAATATATTTTTTATTTTATAACATATAAAAAAGGGGTTTTTTTCTGAAAATTATGTAGCCTTTCACAAAATAAAATTACATGGTACATGCCATAGCTGTTCTGTCTTTGTCAGGAAACCTAGTTCAGGGCAGGAAGCAACAAAAGAGAAGGACTATGTGGATTCTGAAGTTGGGATCAAATATTAAAGTACCATCACTGGCTCCAGATTGTAACACCAGTTCAGTCTGGGTCTTGATGTAAACTTCTGCATTACATCTCAATGAGAAGTCAGGTTTACAAGCACAGGAGTCGATACTTTTCTTACCCTTACTCCACAGAACAAGAGGAGCAGTGATTCTCCAACACAAGGAAGTCTCTGTTAGAAGCTGACAGAAGTTTACAATGTTATTCTTACATGGAACAAAATGTAATTTTGCAAGGCAGTCATATATTATGTATTATGCAGTGATGCAATCCTTAACTTTACAAAGTACCTTTGACAAGATTCCGAGAGTCATGACATATTTATAATTATGGTATCTGTTACAAATAAAAAGTGAGTTTTTTTTCTGTTTTTCCTCTGGCACAGAACACAGAGATAAAACAGATTATCAGATTTCTTCATACACATGCACTGAAGGCTGAAGTTTCATGGAGACTCATAAGAAATCACCTCAGTATACTGGAAAAATCACGGCATTGCCATTAAAATTGGAATACCATAATCAAATTTCAGCATGCAATAAATTCCACGTCAAAAAATTATGCATTCAACAAATTATGAATTAGGGATCTGCATTGTTTACTCCTAAATCATTTCATTTCAGTATGTTTTTAAGGTGTATTAGCAATACAGTCTATTTAACTTTCAGGGCTAAAAATATTGTACCTTATTCTGCATTCAAATACTTATTCTTAATATACTTGAGACTGGCAAAACTAGAGATTCATGGGAGAAATTCATCCACAAATATATCAGGAAGGGAAATTTCAGTTTTACATTTCATTGGAAATAAAACTTCTTCAATTTTTTGTTCAGTCTGAGTGGTGAATTGGCTCCTGACTCCTTCAGTGAAACAGGACACAGAAAGAATGCCAGGTGGTGAATATATTTAGTCAACAAATAAAAAGTTCAAACACTTGCCCGCATGCCAACTGAATGTCAAAATGTAGCAAGAAAGGATTCTTTTAATTACTTCAAATACTAAGCACATTTTAGGGAAATCAGGAAGGTGACACAACCCTTTCCCTTATGGAATAGTAGCACCAAATGGGCTGGAAATGACCCTACTATATTTTCTCAGAGAGATTTTCCATTGGCGTAAGAAAATTGTGTGCTACATTGCATGTATCAAACACGTTGTCAGCATCTCCATAAGGAGAACCAACAAAAGGCTAAGGCAGCAGAATTGGCACTTATCTGTCTGTGGAGCATGTAAATGCAAAATTGTAATTCAGCAATTTTTGACACACCAAACTTTCAGGCTTGGACAACTCACTTGTTTCTATTCATCATCATCATGGCTAGGCTTCATGAATGAAGATTTAGGAAGGGCTCTACCCATGCTTGCTGCAAGCACGCTGATGGCTAAAAAGGCCAATGCGAGATAGGCAAGTCCGGTTGC